>JABASP010001305.1:0-31273 GCA_019776565.1 Sminthurinus signatus | reverse complement strand
TGAGACTTAGCTTTGAGTCTTCGGTTTTTGGAATGACGGGCGAATCGTCTTTCCCTCGACATTTTCCGAGTAGTTCATAAAAAACACTTTCAAGTTCCGTTTGAGCCCAGTGTTTTTTCATCATGATTTGCAGATCTTTGAGCGGAGTGCTCAAAATTAGACCAATGGTGATTTTTTCAGTTTGATGAAATTCCTGGAGCTCCTTTTCTAAATTCTTTCCCCGGATCCCGCCGAAACCCGGAAGATTCATCAGTGTGAAATGAAATTCACTGAGCCGCCGAAATCCGCCTTCTGTTAAAATTGTGATGGCTTCCGGTTTATTTACTTCACACCCTAATTTGGCCAGCAACTTGTTTTCTCCAATTCCGAAGGAGACGACAAATCCCATCATTTCAAAAATGGTTTCTTTTATTTCCTGAGCGATAATTGCGCCGTAAACGAGTCTGATTTCTCTTGAAAATTCAGGAAAATTATCTTCTTGTCGGGGATCTTTGAAAGTGGTCCTCACTCTAAATTGCAGATCTTTCCCAGCGAACGCTTCATTTTCTCCTTCCATCACAACCACTCGATCTTGAACACAAGTCTCATCAATATTCAGCTTTTTGTGGGAAATTAAATTACTGATTTGAAGAACGTGAGGAATTTCACTGGATTCTCGGAGCCGAGGGAGATTTTGACGTCGAGTCACTTCACTTGTCACATCGATGAACCACTCGTCACTTCCGGCTCGTTCCAGCACAGCCGAAGGAAAATCTTTTATGAGATGAAGTATAATTTGTGTGATTTCCACGCTGACTTTGATTCTCGTAAAATTATCGGAGCGTCCGAATCTTTCGCCAGTTTTAATCACTTCCAACTGAACACGATTCTCTGTGCAAATTTGTCGGATGGAGTGAAGACTGTTTTCTGTTCGACGAATCCCCAGTTTTTTTGCAGCAGGGTTCACGGATAAAACCCTGAAATTATTAGGAAAATCAGACAAAACTTAAAACTTATATTATGTACATTTCAAATTTCAATATTATGCAAACTAAAATTCCCAGAAAAACATATGCTACATGAATTTGACTTGTACATAATTGAATCTCAAAACTTGTCAAAACTTACACAGAGTCATGATTGATCACGACCACAGGGAAATGTTTTCCAAGAAGATCCGGCCTTTTTATTTTTGCCCACAGTTGAAATTCAAAGTTGTCGATATCCGCGTGAATTATAATACGATTCATATTTCATATCACTTATTTGAACTTAATTGAACTTATTCAACATTCAAACAATGCACGAACGCACGCAAAAATCACAAAAAGGAATACAGAATAACATAAATAATAATTATTATTGATAGTTGATAATAAAATAGCTTTTCTTCACTACTAAATAAAATATCAAGTTTACAATTCACAAGCTCAAAAAAGTATAATTTTTATCTACTTTTAGTTTTTTTTTAAAAAAAATCAATAATTTCTCATTTCTCTATTAAACTAGTGGATTGAAAAATTGAAAATAAAATGAAATGGGTCGGATTTTGGATTCAGATTTTGAGAGATGGATGAATGCAACAGAAAACAGCACAGAATTTCAACTAGTGTTTCCTTTCTCGTCATTTTATAACTTTGTAAACTTTGTACACAAAACACAAAACCCTACAGAAGAGAAAATATTTACATGTGTATTTTGAGGCGAGTAACATGAGGATTATTTTATGATCTGCATTGATGAGTTAGTAAAAGAGTCCAGACCAAATAACAAATAACCACATGTCCAAAAAAGCTGAATCCGCAGAAACTGGAACTGGAAACGTTTAGAGTTTAGAGTTTTAAGACGAGCCGTTAAATCTCGTATCTCCTACAAGTCAAATTTGAAGCATAGGAAAAACTAATACTTTTATCACACTCTGAATTCTGAATAATCCAAATTAGTAGATGTGAAAAAAATAGAAAAGTTTTCAGCTACTTTGTTTTTGAGCTCGGTGTTAAATTACTGCTGACTGCTGACGCTGTAGATTTTGTCACAGCGGGAGAAAAGGGATGAAATTGATACATGTGCTGTGTGATTTACGAGTTACGACTTGAGATTTGGTGCATTTGATATTTGATTTGACGAGCATCTACAGAATATAGAATATATTTGACTTATATTTGACCACGAAAATGCATTGAAAATTAAAAGTTCAAGTGACATGATGTACAATGTACAGTTTACAATGTAAAGCTAGAGTTTGATTTTTGACAACTCTGATTTGTATTTAATATTGAAGCTTTAAGTATAAATTTATTTCGTATTTACTATTACAAATTTAATATATTTAAGATTGCAATCCATGGAATTTGGCTTTTCAGATTTCAAGTTTCAAATATTTCAAATGTTTCAACGTCCTCGTCTCATCCGTCTACACAGAATGTGTTTACAAAAAGCTTTCCGTAGTTTAGGATCAAAGACGGAGTAGAGTAGAGGGTTCATGCAGGAGTTGCAGGTGGCGATCCACTGGGCACAAGGCATCGCCACGGCCAGGATTTTGTCCTCGAGATGTGACCACGGGGTGG
Organism: Sminthurinus signatus; assembly: GCA_019776565.1. Lineage (NCBI taxonomy): Eukaryota > Metazoa > Arthropoda > Collembola > Symphypleona > Katiannidae > Sminthurinus > Sminthurinus signatus. Next base: position 28,727 of record JABASP010001305.1, on the reverse strand, counting down.
AAATCAACTTGACCCGAACCACGATGGAGTAGAGCGGAAGCCACGAGAGGAAAAAGGCAAACACGACCAGAGCAAGTCCTTTGAACACGTAAACTCGCGCCTGCTGCGGACTTTGGAAATAATCGTATTTGCAGTAAGATCGACATCCACCACCAGCTGACCTCGTCCTTTGATTCTGTTTCTGTTTCTGGTTTTGTATTCTTCCTGTTCCTCTTTCTACTTTTGTTCTCGATGGATTTCCAATTCGAATCTGGTGTTTATGTTTGTTTTTGTCGGTGTGAATTAGAATAATTTCTCTGGGTGAAAGTTTTTCTTCTTCAGAGTTTCGGTTTCTGTTTCTGTTTTTGACACAATTTCGATTACGAATATTTTTATTCACACTCGTGTTTGTAGTTGTGTTTGTATTTGATTTTGTGAGGGAGGATGAGACGCAACAAAAAAGGATCAAAACGAGTGGCAAAAGATAATAAATGAAGAGATTCACAACTCCGTAGTACAACTTTTCGGCGTGAGTGGAGAACCATCGTTCTTGACAGTAGAGGAAATCCGGTTGATCCGCAGCTCCTGGATAAATCCCAAAAACAAAGAGGAGCGGAAATGCGAGCGTCAGCGAGAGGAGCCAAATCCCAGAAATTATGATGAATGCTTTTCGCGTGGTGAACTGAAGTCGGATCGAAAACCGAATCGCCAAATATCTGAAAATCAAAATCAAAATATTAACACAGATAAATAAAAATAAAAGGATAAAAATATATTTTGGCTAAATGATTTTGTGAGTTGTGAATTGGGAATTTTGAATTGACCTGTTGACAGAAATGGCGACGAGTGAATAAATAGACGCACAAACACTCACTCCCTGAACATACGACATCACTTTGCACAAAACCAAACCCCACAACCACGCTGAAATCCAAAGTCAAAATAAAAACCATTTAACCAATTCCTCATCAAATCAATGCTTTTCAATTTGCACAATTTGAAAAAAATCAAACTCAAAAACGTTTTGTGTTTTGATTACGTGTGTAAATATTTGAAAGGAGCGTCGGCACTGCACAAAATATCACAACCTGAAAAAATAAATAAAAACACAACTCACAACTAAAACCACAAAAATATCTTTGAACTTTGAGCAAAGGAGAAAAAAGAAAAGAACAGATTAAAATAAAATAGAATTGAAATGGTTTACAAGAAGATCGGCGACGGCGAGATTGAGTATGAAATAATTGGTGACGGTTCTCCTTCCGAATCCTTTGTAGATGACGAGGATGACGAAAACATTCCCGACGACCCCCACAATCGCCACAAAAGAGTAGATGAAGATGAAGATGCCAGTGACGAAGGGAGAGTGACGATAAATACTGTGGATGTGGAACACTTCCGTCTCATTCCACACAAAATCAAAACTCCCATTGAATTCACCACCTTCATTTTCACTTTCACTCTCAATATCAATATCAACACTCTCACCAAAATTCATCTTAAAACAGTAATATTTAATCTGTAAATTGGGTTAATATAAATCCACTCCGCTTTGTATTCTGTGTCCATTACAATTTACAATTTTCCCAGCGCCAGTTAGAAACTACTGGTGCATGATCCGATCCGCGACAGTCGACAGTCGATGGAGAATGAAGGACTGAACTCTGGATGTGGAAGTGTCTCACATTTATTCATTTGCATTCGCATTCTCTCAACTCTCAACTGTGAGCTGTGAACTGAGCTTTCTCCCATCTTTCTCGTGCTTCTGTGCACCTACCATCTTTTTTGCCTTTCGCCTATTGCACATTGCACATTACACAATACACGACGAAAACCTTCATTACTCTCTCCTCTCTAATCTCTAATTAATGAAAGGACACTTGCCAAGTTCTTGTATCGTTCTTTTCCTTCGTGGATTTTTTGTTTGCTTTATTTTTATGCGAACCTTGTGATTTCAGCTGGAATTTGGATTTCGGATTTTTGGAATTATCCATCGATCCATTTTTTTTGTCTTTGTTCTTTTTTCACGCGTACATAAGTAAATTATCAGGTATTTACTTTTGTGTGTATTTAGTATTTAGAATTTAGATAAAGAATAAAGAATGTTCAAAAGCTGGGAGTTGGGAGCATAGGACACTTTTTCCTTTTTATAAGTGCACTGTGAGCTGTGAGATGTGAGATGTGAGACGTAATCCATGATGTAATTTTCCTGGAATACTTGAGCGTGCTTTATATAATAAATATATAATTCGTAATTCGTAGGGATAACTTGGCAGCTTCAATTACGAAATACGAAAGGCGAGTTACGAGTTACGAGTTATGAAAATATGATGACACTGGATGAAGATGAAGAGAAAATGTATACTGTCTTTTCTTGTTACAGGTTGACTTTGAGATTTGAGATGAAACGGAAAAGAGAAAGCAGAAAGCAGACTCTAGACACTAGACACTCGACAAGTTGATTCAAAAGGTGAGAATTGGGACGGCTCAAGCGGATAATCTATCAATCCGCTCTTGATCCTGGAATCTGGAATCTGGAAGCTATGTAATTTGATACATCTGCAATCTGCAGTCTACACTCGACACTCTACAGACTTATCTTTGAAACTGATAACAAAGTTAATTGGAATTCTAAACAAGCGATAAAATTTCATGGAACATTTTCCTTGCTTCCATCTCCAACTTCCACAAACCACTAATTTTGTGTACCAGGCTTACACGGCATCACTATTTATTATATCATGGATCATAGTTTAGTGTATGGAAGACAGCGTCAAGTATTTTCATTTTTATTCCATTCGGATTACGATTCCGATTCCAAGTTATCGCTCCTCGCTGATCAAAGTATTTTCTCAATTCCCAGTTCCCAGTTCTGAGTTGCATTATATTAAATATAAAATATAAATATTACGGATTACGGACTTCATCCTGAAGCTTACAACGAAATAACCTGTATTATAATCTAACCATGAAAAGTCTCATGTGAAAAGTTTGGAATTTCGGATTTGGAAAAGTATGCGAAAAAATGGAAAACAAAAATATTTTCCTGTATTTAGTTCGAAGTATTGTATTATTGTTATTATTGTATTATACATGTATTATTTTCAATTATCAAACAAACTAGTGAAGAACAAGCAAAACCCAAACCTTTACAATTTTATTTCAATTATGAATTATGACATCAACTTTTAAATGAGTAAAAAGTTAAAAACATTGGAGATTGGTCTGATTCCAAAACATATTTTATTATTTATACTATAATATGAAATATGAAGGATTTTCACTCTTTTACATTTACAGTTTTTACATTTTACGGCTTTTCCCTAGAAAGTAAAAAGTACTTGAAAAACTAGAAACTAAAAGAGAAAGTAAATAATTAAAAACCAAACTCTCCAGAATCCAGAATCCAGAATCCGCCAGAAACTACTCACAACTCACAAGTTAGTTTTAAACAAACATTTTATATTTTATTTGTATTTACATACATTCGCTGCATGCATCATGTGTCATGTGTGTAAATGTACTACGCATTTATTTGTTATTTGTTATTTTGCAAGTTCCAAGTTCCAAGTCTACGCCGGAAGGGAACTTTTTGGTACGTGTATCTGTACATTCTATATCTATATCTACAGTTATATGCGGAATGGAGAGTTCTCAGAAAATGAAGGGTGCAATATCAATTAAGAAACTATGAAAAGTGGTTGGCAGGCACATGTAGTACAAGAGGTATGAGGTTTGGGGTTGTGAATTTTAATAAATGTGTAAGAGAGGCTTGAGAATTTTCTATAAATATTGTGTATGACATATGACGGTGGCCGGAAGTTATAATATACGACAATATATAGATGTTAGATGTAGACAGATGAAAGAGTATACAATATACAACTAAGTGCGTTTACCTATACTCCTGTAGTATATAATGAATTGCATTGGAGTCTTTTTGACGCTTTTTGATTTTGTTTGATGATGTGGTCTGGCGTCACGCAGATCACAGACCATAGTATAAAGTATAATATATATGTATAATATAGAAGACAAGAGAACATGTTTACGAATTGTGAACGCATCTAACATAATATGTCATATAAGTTATGTACAATTTAGAGGGAAAACAATTATCATCATCCATGATTCGTAGAAACACCCGCCCACAAAATACAAAATACAAAAGGTGCGTTGAAATAAACAAGGTAGATTGAGCACTAAACGAGCGACTACTTTTTTGTTCTTTTGGATATAAAGACCATCCCTATTTCCTATCAATTTCATCTTTCATCCAAATAGCAAATAGCCTTTGCAGAGTAGTAAGTAGTAATATCATAACATAGTTGTATTGATTGTGAGCTGGGATACTGGAACCGAAAATCCCTGGAACTGGAACTGGAACCTGGAGCACAAATCTTCAAGCTTCAAGCGTCAAACAAGTACACTTACTTTTAATCAAGCAATTTGAGCATGTGCTACCGCTCAACGCTTTATATTTACATTTTACATATAGGTAAAATAGATACACCTATTTATTTTTAAGCATATGCGATTTATACAAACACGTGTGTACATAATACATAATATATTATAGTTGGCACTTGGCAAAAGAATATTACAGTTGACAGTGGATGCAAAATGCAAAAGTAAGTACACACTACACACGGATACCTAATGATAATACAGGATTCATTCATCTAATATTATGAACTTGTTATCGTAAACATATTTTACTTTTTACACTTTACACGCACTGAGCTTCTTTTAATCGCTCCCTTGCACACATATCCCTCTTTTTTCTACCGTGTACTACATTTTATTATTTATATAGGTATTTACCTTCTCTCTTCTCGGTATTTTTTCTTGTCTATCTATTTTGAACTTTTTATATTAAAAAAAACTGAATGTGCTCCTTTTTTCTTGTAACTTTCCCAGTTCTGTTCTTTTTCAGCTTTCTTTTATTCTACCAGTATCGTGGTTCGTGGTATAATTTTTAAAATTTCTAATATAATAAATAACAATTATTGTCAAGTGTCAAGTAAAAATATCAACAATCAACATTCATATAGTTTCAATTTTCAATCAACCTTATTGATTATTGACCTTCTATTTTTTTTAAAAAGAATTTTCCAATTCAATCCTCAACCAAAATGTTTTATCCTCCCATGCTGAACTGGAAATTGGTGTTGGGATTAATAATTTACCTTCTTCTTGGGAGAAATTTGATGGGAAAGGTCACTTGACATTGAGAGACGTGGAGCAAGTTGCAAAAATAGTGAAATTTCATTCTGATACAAATCCAAATCCAACTCCACATCCAACTACAAAGACTGAGAATGAATCCAAACTGGAAACTGAGTCTGAATTATTTGAGGAATATTTTCATACTTATTGGAATTCCCAAGAAAACATGAAACTCTTTCCATTTGCTCAACTTACAAACTTGGTGTTTACATTCCTGTGGGAAAATTATGAAGAGGAATTAGGTTCAGAATTCATCAAAGGATGTGAGTTGATCCTTTTCAAAATGATTATAAAATCCTGGTTTCAAGTGGAAGATGGTGTGGAGAATCTTCCCACTGGATTCTCTAATGAGGGCCTTGAAAAAGATCAAGAGGTTTTGAAACTTGGAATCAGACTAATTCAGAAATGTGGGAGTTCCTTTGAATCCAATCCGACCTCTTCATCTTCATTTCCAGGAGGAATCACACAAAGAACAATCACTTCCTTTTCATTATCTCGCCGTCACAAACAGAGGGGTGTGAAGAAAAGAATCCCGTACTTGTACCGACTCAAGTCCCAAACTAAACCTAAAAAAGATCCTCATGGCAAAGTCGATAAACAAAATCCTAAAATGTATATGAGAAATGATCATGAACAGATTAAAAAACCATCACAGATTAAAAAAAAGAAGCCCCGGAAACATAACCGGAAACACAGTAGTAATCAATTAAAAATAATGCTAACTGACAGTGAGCAGGTAAATGAAATCATGGTAATTGAACAAAAGGAGGATGCAAAATTATTTCGTGGAGCACTAACTCGGCCTCAAACACATCTTCAAGTGAAGGAAAATCAATTGTTACAACAGCATGAATACTTTCGGTCAATTCACAATTCTCATATTGTAGAAGATGAGACTTCTGATAGTGACGAAGTGAACGAGGATACTCATTTGCGTGAAGTGGACATGATGTCCTTTTTTGAAAAAAATGAACACCTTCAAGTCAACTCATTCCCTACTAGGATAATAAATGATTCTAACAATAATAATAATATTAATATTCATCATCAATCTATGGTTAAAGATCCAGAGAAAGAAAAGAAAAATGAAAACATTGCTGCTCGCACATTTTGGTTTGGTTATGAATTATTTCGAAATAAATGCCGTAGTCGTCTCACTCCAGTTGAAAATGAACGACTTGCACATGCACTGGATCAAACACTGACCATGTTAATTTCTCAGTATCAGTAAGTGGATCAACATTTTACAAACTACAAAATACATTATTTTCTTATTTTTTTTGTAATATTAAAAATGTTTTTATTTTTTAATTCCACAGTTATGATCCATCGGATTCAACTTACAAAGATATTTACTTGGTCATTTTTCAAATGGAAACTGAAAAAGATTTGGAAAATTCAGTAACCGCACTGCATAAAATTTTGGACACAAGTGATAAACATAACATACGAAAACCATTTTCAAATTCCCTTCTATAACTGAAATATATAACGAACCATTAGTCAGGTATAAAAAACTAGTGATTAACAAAATCATTGAATGTTTTCAATACTGAAAATACTGCTGAATTCACACTCTCGTAGCTCATGAAACAGTGAAAAGAGACACAAGAGAAAAGTAAAATAGTTTTACAAAATACTTCATTATAAGCTTAATATTATTAGAAAAATCCAATCTATATATTATCATAATATATTACACATTTATTTATATGCTACAGACCATAATCTAAATATGTACATTAATCATTAATCATCAATACAAGATAAACTATATATTGCAGCTACAAAAGATGATTTTTTTCTATTATATATTTACGTTTTCTTGGTCTCGCATATTAGACATATATTACGTTATTACATACACATTACATAGTAGTATTGTTATAAAAACACACAAATACAAATATTGTATAATTTATATAATATTATTCATTTTTAAATACTTGTACACATTTGAAATGTTGTAGGAAAGAGTATTTATTTCGTTTACACTATAATATATATGTTATGCATTTTATATTTTATTACGTCTTATATTTTATTAAATTATTCTAAATCATTTGTAGAATGATTTAAAGAGTACATTAAGTATTCCTTATTCCTGGTATTCCAGGATCAATATAACATATACAGTATCATAAATATATATATCATAGATCAAAAATCTTATACAGTGTGTACAATGAATGTAACATAAAGTACCATAAATCATATTATATAAATATCAGAGATCAAAAATCTTATACAGTGTGTAGAGAGAGTAATGATTGAATACAAAAGTCTCTCATAATAATACTATAGAAAAGTATTTGTATACAACAAAATGATTCAGACTAGTCAAAGAACTTGTTCATACAGTTCATAGAATATAAATATATATAGAGAGAGAGGATAATAATAAGAGTAATTAATACAATAAATAATGGTGCTATATATAAAGTACATCGATTAGACAAAGAAGCTCTATATAGATGCCTACATATATATTATATTATGTGTATACAATACGCATTCAATAAATAGACACGTGTTTGCATCTTTATCTTCAAAATAATACTATAGTAATCATAATATGTATAGGCGTAGAATATAGAATGTATTTTGTATACTATATAGACAGAAGTATTATATGTCTCGTATTGTTCTAGGATAAAAATTCTAAGAATTATTTCTTTTTTGTTTTGTTCTCTAGACGTATAATATACTAAAATATACATCATGTAATATAAATATGCATTATTTATCAAAATCAAAGTCACTTCAAATCCTGAGGAAGTAACTGAAAAGTGTAAAGTTATATTTCATCGGCATCAAATAATATATTATAACAAACCTCTGCATTATATTTTCAGTTACAACCAATTTGTGATTGAACCAGTCATAAGGTCATTTCCATCAGTATTCAAAACACTAAAACCTGAGACGAAAACATCATCCTAGAAAGACAAGAAAAACGAAAAATTATCATTATTATTTATTTTGATTGTGGTTCATTTATCGTACTTCATTTTGTGTGTATTACTTGTTACTTGTGTGTTTTTTGACATATTCATATATACATTTTTCAATAACTGAAAAGGTAACAAAAAGAATTTTGATATTTTTTTTCAAAGTACCAGTTCTAGTCGTTCAGTCATTTGTTCTTCATGTTTAGTATTGGATGAGTCTTCAATATTGACCATGATGACATTTTCATCGCTAAAATCGGTGAGAGTATACATGTCATTTTCATCTGGATTCATTTGTAAATTATTTGATGTGTGTAGGTCAATGGCATAGGATCCATCCGGAAGATTTTCGTAACATATAACTATATACGTGTACAACATCAAAATATAATGAGGCATTTTATCACAATTACTTGCATAATATAATTTTATGGTTACAGTAAATTTCATCATGCATATTTTATGTTTTCATTATAACACATATTGTCTTGTATATTACTGTATATTCTATATATATGTATATCATACCTTGGCTTTGTTGTTGGCAATTCTCATTATCCGTACAATTTCCAATAGCAATTTCATTTGGAATTTGAATATAAGTGACGGGTGGTTGTTCATTGAGAGGTTCTTCATTTATTTGAACTTGTTGGTCCACATTAGTTAAAACACTTTGTTGTTGTTGTTGTTGTTGATGCTGCTGCTGATGTAACTGCTGCTGTTGTTGTTGATTGTGTTGCATACTTGCCACTGCATACTCACTTAAAATGACCGAAATGGCACGATCTGTCTCATTACGAATTGGAATCATATCACCTTGGTCATACATGTCCATAATATTGTCCGAACCACTTCGTCTTCTCTGAAAATGTAAAACAAAAAGCAAGGGATATTTATATTACATTTCATATTTCATATTATATTGTCTATACATTATACATATTATATCTTTTAATAACTTGCTAACCATTGGAGGACGAATTCCTTTCCCTTCTTCTGCTATTACCTGTAAAACGTAAACAAAAGAAAGGTATGTAATGTATTTTATATTTTATAAATTTTATGTACCGTTGTAAGAGAAAGCAGGTAATATTTTGATTTATATTTTGAATTTGCATGTATACCCATAAATGTCCAGCTCCATTACTAGCTTTGTCACCTTTCTTAAAGTATGGGTTGATGGACAGGTTGTGCCTCACAGAATTTTTCCACCGGTCATCATTAACTTGAAAATATGGATAATTTGACCTTCTCCAAAATTCACCATTATAAAAAAAACACAAAAAAAATGACATAAACACCCTCTTTTTTATGCAGACAAGACAAGCTGTAAGTTGTAAAAAGTCAGTAAAAAAAAATAAAAGTATAAAAATATAATTGTTCATTGAGAAAATAAATAGGAGAAGAAAACTCACGAGATCCAATTGTAGATTTCAGAGACGGTAAGTCCATTCTCACTTTGTTGAAGAGCTATTGAAAAAAAAAGATATAGACATTTTTGAAAATTTCCATCTCCCAGTTAGAGAACCCACTGTTTTCTAAAAATTTGTACTTTTTAGTCCTTTGATGTTTTTAAACTGACCTCGTTCTATCAAATCGGTATACGTACCACGTGGTTTGCCAGTGAGGTCACACATAATTTCTCCTGGAATGTCAACTGAAAAATCCCAATCCAAATAATACATGCTTTGAACATTAAAATATTTATTTTACTATAAAAGTTACTCCAAAACTTCAATTGCAAAATTTATATAAAAAAAATATAAAAAGTCTGTGAATCTGGAATGTCTTGGAAGGCTATTAATATTTTATATAGTGCAGAAAAAAAAACAGTAGTAAAAAGTGCTAAAATTTGTACCAAAATCAGAATTCGGATTCCCTTCTAAATGTTGTACACACTGCTGCTGACCTGCTTTGTTCGCTGGTTTTCGAGCACGATACTGTCGTTTTGTTCGTTGTTCTCCAGTAGATGATGGAATGTCATCCTCGGAATTTAAATGGATTCCAAATTCAAGATTTTGATCATCTCTACTTTGATCCGAATCATTACTCATTGTGTTAGATTCCACCATCTCGTATCCCGCCACATCATCAATCAACTCTTCATTTCCAAGTACTGTAAAACTGACCACTTGTTTATTTTCAATAATGTGATGTTGCTGTTGTTGTTGTTGTTGATGCTCATCAAGAAGTTGTTGTTGATAGTGATGATGTTGTTGATGTTTATTAGCTTTAGGAGCCATTCTATTTTGTAATCTTGTTCTTCGAGTAGGTGCAATTTCCGTCATTTGTTGTTGATTATTATTATTATTACTACTACGATTGTTGTGGTCGTCACGAGGATTCCGGGGAGCAAATAATGAGTCCACTTTAAAATCTAGAAGCCACAACAAATTTGAGTCTCGATTCTCCTTCATCTCTTTCTCTCCGTCACCTTCTGTGTGTGTTGTCAGTTTTTCCTCTCTCTTGCTTTTTTGAGGCCTCTTTACACATACATATATACATATACAATATACATGTAGTATTATATACTTATACTATATACATAAGAATTTTTCACAAATAGTCATCATCATAAATTTGTAAATGAATTACCAACTTTCTTTTTTAAGAATTACAAAATATAGTGAAAATGTTAAAATATGGGTTTTGTGAATAAGAAATAAACTACAAGTTCAAAAGGAAACTAATATAATTTTGCATGACGGAAAAAAGAAAAATGTGGGAAGAAAAAAAACTGATGATATTCAGAAATTATATTGTATTTATATGTAAGTATACACAAAGAGAGAAAACACCACAGAAGTTGACGAAGAAAAACTAAATAAAAAATACAAACAAATCTTTAAAAGTATAATATGTGTAAATATTAAATTAATATAGTAATAATATAATATAATAAAAATACGTGTACACATATACATAAATAATAAATATGCATCACATAACTTTTATACAAAATCATAAAATCATTTTAAAAAAAAAGTACTTCCAAAAATATAGGTAGAATGAATGAGATGCTGAGAAATTGATTATTTCTTGTATGTATTGAAAACGAATATATTATATTTAAGTATTTTTTACCAGGTTCAAATTTTTTGTCTTCGATGAATGAATTCAGGATTTTATGATGTTCTTCTTTTGTAACGAGTTGTACTTTTTTCGGTCCTTTCGGTCTACGCCGATTTACTCTTTTGGTACACTCTGGATCGTAATGAGTATTATTATATGTAAGACAGCCTCCTCCACCGCCACAACAAGCACAAGTTGACGTTCCTGCCAAGTAAAAGTTGATAAATCTAATTTATGGACATCTATTGAAATATTCTATTCCACTTGTTCTTCGAACTATACATACAAGCTCTTTTTATCCATTATAGTAATAAAATTGAAATATCAAACTATATAATATATACTTACCACCTGCCAAGTGTTGATGAGGATCAACCGGTTTGTGACAACGACCTGGATAACTAGATTTGACTTCCCCACAATTGACAATATAAAATCTTCCTTTTTTCACTGCCACTTTGTTGAAAACTGGCTCATTACAATTCCCTTCCCAAATGACCAATGTTCCATAACGTTTTACTAAAGAGTCATCAACAGTACCACACTCTGTCTCACCTCCTCTTCCTCCACTTTCTTCTTCTTCTCCAATTTGTCCGTCTCCTTCTTTATCTTTTCCTTGAATAACAGTTGCAGATAATGATGTGGATTGATCAACTAGGGTATTTAAATCATTTTCATTAATTTCTAATGGATTTGTCTGGGGATTTTCACTATCGTCCTCCTCCTCTTTTCTACTTGATGAACTATTCCTTCTGCTTGAACTCACAAATTCAAAGGCGTCTACAAAGAAAAAAGTAAAATAATAATAATACACAAGAACATTTTTAAATGTAATAAAAAACCTTTGGGATCACTTTTTATTTTTTAAACTACAATCCGAAATTTATATATACATTGTGATTTTTATCCAACTTCCATAAAAAACCTATTACATTCGTACCTGTTTTATGTTAATGCTTAATACGTAAATAATTTGTACATACATACACTAGTATGTATACACATAGGTATAGATGTATGTAATTTTCCTAAACTGATAATAAAAAAAGAACGTAAAGACGAAAAAAAAACTTTTTGTGTAAATTGAGGATTGTCCGTCTCATCTATAAAATCTATAATGATAATGTTTGATGTATAATGTATAGATACATGAAAGATGAAAACAATGTATAATATATAAATTTATTTGTGTGTGTGTGAGGAGAGTGAGGAATGACGAGGAAAGAGATGCGACTTTTCTCGATTTCCCCAATCATTGTACCTTTTCGTACCAGGTATCATCAAATTCGGTGCCGGTACGGCCTGTCCGACTTTGTGTAGTAGGTATATGTATACATGTGAATAAATATATATATAAGTACATTCAAAAGTCAAGTCCGATCGATATGAATAGGATCATGACATGAAATTATACATGTGTAAACATTGGGATATCTGATACATTTCTATAAAAAATGTTTCAGGATGAAAAACTGTTTTGGATCATTTAATATTTACTTAGTTGTAAGTCATATAATTTATTATATTTTATAAACATATAGATGTACGTGTACTTACCAAGATGTTCCATCGTTTTTTTTCTTCTTCTTCTTCGTCTTTCCAAAAATCACTGTGCAGTCTGTGACGTTTTCAGAATGACTGAATAAAATTTTCACGGGAAAAAACTGCCAACAAAGCAAAAGGCGGAGCTTAAGTAACTGAATGAACCGATCAAAACTAATGAAATAAATGTGTTGTACGTTGTACAAATTACAAATACTTTCCTTTTAGTATTTTTATGAATGAAAAATAAAAGTACTAAAAAATTCAAATTTTTTAGTAAAAAGTCCTCCGGGCGCGATAATACGCGAAGCATAGATGATCACTTGTGAAACTTTTCAGTGATTTGATGAAGAAAAATCTTATATATAAGAGAATCACAAAATATTTATGAGGTTCAAAAAAATGGAAAACAAAGAATGATTGAATATTTTTTTTATATCAATTGATCATTTTTATTTTTATTTATATGTTACTTTTTTCACGGTATAAGTTTTTTTTAAAACGTTCATACACTACACACAAATAAAAAGAACAAAAAAAAATTTATTTTTGTTTGTATATTATATGGAACTACTTGGTGTAAAACATGGAGAGAAGAGTCATTTTTTTTATTTATTCCATAATCGCAATAATAACAATATTTAATAGTCGTCGCTCATTATTATCATCCTCGTTTTAAAACCTACATAATTATTACAATAGTTAATCATAATATTGTTTATGTTCAGTTAAACATATTTTCTATATCATTATATATAGCAAGAAGAGTTATTTTATCATAATCTATATCCTATAAGTGTACATTATTTACCATAATAATAATAATAATAATAAGTTTCATTACCATTAAATATACATATTGTAGTAGATATATAGAGGTTCCTCTTATACAATAATAATAATAATAATAAAATAACCGGCATAATTAATCATATCAACTAATAATTAAATACATGTTACATATATAAGTATATATATATAATATATACTACACATTACACATATACATACAATATTGTGTTCAAAAACACATCATATTGGTACGCACATTTGTTGATTTATATATACTTTTTTTTAAAACATTTAGAAACACAAATCATAATCATAAGAATTGTTGTTGGATCGGGGAGGGCGAGAGAAACATTTTTCTTTGTAGGGGATTACTTTTTTTTTCTCAGAGTAATTTGTTTTGGGTTTATATTATAGTATGTGTGTGTGTGTATGTACATATATTATGTTTTGTTTCTTACACATTTTTGCAAGTTATTCTTCCTCTTACTACGGTCCTTCTTTCTACTTCCGGACCTTCGTAAGAGTCGAATAATTATAGCCATACTTCATCTTATAATTATAAGACTCGTATAACTACAAATTATACAGTATTTTGGGCTTTCTTTTCCTTCTTTTTTTTCCTTTTTAAAAACACATTTTCATGTACATCATGAATCCTTTTATACATCTGTAATCCAGATTGCATATTATATTATATAGATTTTGATAATAGCAATAATAATAAAAGTCTTCCTTTTTGATTTTAAAATTATTATTGTATACTATTATCATATCATTATTTTAAAATTTCATGTATAAGGTCGTCATCATTGTGTATAAATCATATCACTATTAATTACAAACGCATACATGTATATATACTTACATTTTTATATGCCCATGTTTATGTGATACCCTATATTGTGTCAAGGGACCCTTGACTTTTTTTTCTTCATCCGTCCACGATGGTACACGACAGTGGTAAACGCTTTATAGAGTTTACACTCCGTAAAATAACATAATAATATATTATGTCTATATTTCCTTCTTCCTTTTTTTGACATTCAACATATTATTATTATGTCAGTGTATCAAATTCACACAAAAATTCGATTTATTTATTGTAGTGAATTCCTTAGGAGAGTTTTGTAGTCATTTGTTCATATGTTGTAGTAGGTTTTTTTTTTGTTAAAATTTTATGTCAGTTTAGTTTTCAATTTTTTTTGTCTCCTGTTTTGCTGTCTTCTTCTTGTTTTTTCTTCATGAGTTATATAAGATTTTGTTTCTTCAAATCATTTTTTATCTTCTTCATATGAGACACAACATGAGACACGAGAGACAGAATTCTTACAATCTCACCGAAAATTAAACAAGAGGGAAGGGGGATAGATTAATATAATAATGTTATAATATGTTATACCATGAGCATTTACCAAACCCCATATTTATATATATTTGTGTCTTGTATTATTATGAATTGGAAGTAAAATCTTACAGTACAGATTCTTTGGTCCAACATAATAATAATAACATTATAGTATTATACATCATATTACGTCTTCATCCTATCATCACCATTCAATTTTCTATACATTATAATAAATACACAAGTTGTATAATAACATTTTACATCATATCCATATAATATGTAATACACAAGTTAGTTTAAGTCCATTGTTATTACATATACCCATGACTTTTTATAAAACACACAAAACATTCACGACTTATTCATTTTGGATTGATTCATTCATTCTCTCGTTTAGTGGTTTTCTCTTATACTTTCTTTGTTATAATAATTTCTTTTCTTTTTACCACTTTAATTCTCTTTTCAAAGCCATCATATTTCAGTTTCACATTCTCCTGTTCGTTCTCTTTCTTTCTTTCTCTCGTTTTATATTGGGAGGGGAAAATTAATAAACTCACAAAATAAAAACTTAAATAATAAAATTATTAACAATAATAATAATTCTTATTATTTATTATTTTTTGCTTGTTTTTGTTTTACGAAACACACATACATATATATCTTCAAAGTTTAACTCAAATGATATAACCTTAGAGAAAATTTTTTTTTTTTTACTAGTTTTTGCTTTTGTTTTTACCATTTATCGTAGAATAATAATAACAAACATTATTATTATTATTATGTAAGTTTAGGGAAACATTTGAAGAATTTCTTTTGTTTTCTCACCTTGTGTCGTCTAAGGACTTTAATGTGTGTGTATGTGTGTGTGGAAGGGGGGAAGAGTGAGTTGTGGGGAGGGTTTGAAGGGTGGAAGAAAGGAAGATCATTTCCTATTTTTCTTGACACTATATATTTTATATTTTATCATTGTTGTATATATTATACATATACGTTAAAATTGCTCAAGTTGTGTATAAGTATGGATGAGGGAAGTGTAAAAGTGTGTAATTATAATATTAATAATAATAGTAGTAGTAGTAGTTGGAAATATTGGTAGTTTGAGGGAGAAAGGAAGTTTCTATCTTTCCCTTTCTTTTTCTTCATTTCTTTATTTTTATTTTTTTCACATTTTTCTCTGATTTGGGAGATGAGGTGATTTTGGGGGTGGAGTTCCAGGGAATTCATTTCCTTTATTCATCGAGTCATTATTTGGGTTAGGTTTTACCCCTCCTGGTGCATTTCCAGTCATATTTTGGGGAATATAGTGACTACCCATTGGCATACTCACTGGACCTTGATACAGTTGTGGGGGACACTGCAAAAAAAAAAACAACAATATTTAAATTCCATGTCATTATTAGTTATAACCTTGTCATATTTTTTTTCATTCATTTTCATCCCAAATTCATCAAAGGATTTGCAATTTATTACAAATGCAAATACATCTCATGGCATTGTTTTGTTATTGATAATAAATAATATAGTGTATCATATTATTATTATACCTTATCAGAACCACTCTGTATAGGATTATTAGAATATGGACCTGGCATTTGACCTAGTAGAAAAACAAACAATAATAACAAAAAATGCTTATTAGTAACAAATTTTTATAAATATTAATGTATAAAGAACGATTCAATTTATTTCATACATGACATCAGACAGATCACACACACACACACACTAATATTTATCAAACTAAACTAAAAAACTAACCTCCTGATGAAACAGGTAAAGGTATACCTTGATTTTGAATTGTATTAAACGGTCTTTGTATGGGTCCTGGACCCAAATTCTGAGGCCAAGAACAAAGCCCTTGATTAACACCAACATTATAATCTTGTTGATTTACTCCTACACTGGAATTCCATCGTTGTTGACTCATCATATAGTCATGATTTGATTTCATTGCATTTGATCCCATTGAGTCTGGAACTAATGTTGGTTGCATAAATGAATGTTGAACCTGTTCACCAGGACGTATTGCACGTTGACTACCAATATTTGATGATGAGTCAGATGAAGTTGCAGACTATAAAAAAAAAATTAACAGAAAAATTAAATACATTATAGTTCTTCTATTATTATTTCTTTTAACATAAATACTTACTATTACAACTACAAATAGCAAATAATAATAAGAATAGTAGTTGATTAGTTGAGATGGTGCCTCATAAATATGTATCAAATCATACATAATCTATATTAGTAGTAGTAGTTGATTGACAAAAACATAATTTATATAAATATATATATAATTTTGTTTCTTCGTTTATTTTTGTTGTATACTTACTGTGGAATTAAAACCAGGCATTTTTAAAGAAGCAGGAAATGGGAGTCCATAAGTTTGTGAATTTGCATTTGTAGGGAAAACACAAGACTGAACTTGATTATTATTTGAACCAAAATAATAATTTGAGGATCCTTGAACTGGTGGAGTTCCTGGTGGACCAGTATTTCTTAATTCACTTGACTCAAAATTACCACCCAAATTAAACATTGTTGCGTCCACTGGGATTAAAATTTGAGGTTGATATCCTGAAGATATTCCTCCTTCAGGATAAGCTCCATTTGCAGGGCCAAAACCAGGTCCTTTATGATGAGCTTGTCCACTCAATGCATTAGGATGAGTATGATAATAATTTGGTTGAGATGAAAGTTGAGGTGGATGTTGATGCATAGTTTGTTGGGTAATACAAGTATGTCCTTGTGTAGGATTTCTATTGGATTGTTGAACTTGCATGGAGTTTTTGGGAACCATTGAATTGGATTTAATTCCACCTCCAACATTTCCTGGAACATTTTGTTGAATAGGCATAGGACCTGGTGAAACACGATTATGATTTGCTGGTCCAGCAGATGAACGAAATTCTATTGAAATAATGAAATATATTCATATATTATTATGATACTACTATAAAAAAAAACAGATCAAGTTCCCAAACAAATCATTCTTATCATTACATTGTAAACCTTTTCGTACTATAAACTCAATATTTTCTTTTTTTTGTAAACCTTAATTTTTAATTTTTACCTGAACGTGTTGAAATAGCATGTTGTTGTTGCTGCTGTTGTTGTTGTTGTTGTTGCTGCTGTTGTTGTTGTTGATGCTGCTGATAAGTCATTGCTTGCGGTGGGGGAGGTTGACCATATTTAGTTTCCATTGGTCTTGTTACAATAACAGAGCCGGAATTTTGTCCATAACCAGGATTTGGATATTGTTGAAATTGAGATCCAAATGCATCAAGAGGAAGTACATTAGTTTTATACATTACTTTTGGTTGAACTGGGACAGGAATACCACCAAAATTAGCATTTGAGCCAAGATGTGAGGGATCAATACTATAATTTGTAAAGCCAGTAGGCATTGTTGCTCCAGGTTTTTGTACTGGACCTTGTTGCTGTTGTAATTGTTGTTGTTGGCTTGATATTGTTTGTGATTTGGATTGCTGTAATTTAAAAGTTTAAAAAATTGGTTTTACAACTCTTTTTCCAATATTATTAATAAAATAATAATTTGTAGATAGACATATATTTATTGATAAAGTCGGAATAATAATAATCATAATCATTAACAATAATAATATTTATAAATGTATTTTATATTATTTACTTGTCTCATATTGTTTGAATTAGGACTGGAACTTGATTCAGGTTTTGAAATTGCAGCATGAAGTGCTGGTGAACTACCAGAAGAATATCCGCTATAAAAGAAAAATGAAATCAAAAGGAATTTTAAAAAATATACAATAATACTAATAATTATTACTACCATAAAAAAGTAGATGAAATTAAAATATAAAATATATAGATCAATTTCTTTTTTTATCATTTATTTTTTATTACATGAAATATTGAAATGATTACGATAAATAATTATTATAAAATAATAATACGTAATAAAAAAATACTTGTCGTACTATTGATACCTTAATGACTGTGGTAATGAGGTGTAGTCTCGACTATCTGAACTTCCAAATCCACCATGAAAACTATTATTAGATTCTTCAGAATGCATAGTCTCCGGAACTGGCGGCATACTTGCAGTTTCCCATACTCGTTTTACTGACTGGATTTTTTCTGATAACTCTGCTGCACATGGACTAATGGGTGATGCTTGATGATGATGATCAAACGTGTGATGACCATGACGAGATGATTGTTGCTGTTGTTGTCCTACACATTAGTAAAAGTAACATTCACTTGTATTAAGAATAACGTTTAAACTAACAAAAAGGAAGAAATAATAATAATTATTATTTGTGAGTGTGCAAACTATTTGTGAGAAAAAAAGAACTACAAAAATGAATACTACTCATCCAAAATGTACTCTATAGGTATAGTATGAGATATAACTGCAAAAAACATGCACATATTAATAATACATACATAACATAATGTATGTACATACATGTTATATATAATAATATGCAATACATGTGCAAAGCAAGAGTTCTACAAAAATGTCTAATCTATATTCTACATGCAATTTTGTTGTTGTTTTTTCCATGCAAGAGTTTTTAAACGAATCTACAATAGTTTTCTTAGATTTTTTAAATATATACGGCTTTTAAGTTTTAAGCAATGAAATATTATATGGTAAAAAATAAAGTTTTGAATGCATCATTTGGTGTATATATTCTGGGGGGAAAAGCAGAGAAATGCAAATACTACGAAGGAAAAAGTTGACTACAAAGCATAAGTACATAAGCAACCGTGCTTCAAAGGTGACTTCATTATCATCATAGGAATATAAGAACTATATTTATATAATTATAAGTACACTATTTGTTGTTTGCATGCTACTAGTTTTTTTTTTCTTCTACAAAGCAATAAGTGAGAGTAAATACAAAAATTCCTCATCCAACATTCTACAGAAATTTTTAATAGAATTTTTACCTTGCAACAATGAAGGTTTAGAAGATTGAGAGACATTTGTTGGATCAAAATCCAAAGATGATGAACCGAAATCCAAGTCATCAGTCAGACTTGTCCTATCCTCACTAGAACTCTATATAATAGTAGAAAAATAAATAGAATAAAAAAAAAATTCATATCATTATTATTATTTACTCTTTTACTATTTAATACATACTCCATCATATAAAATGATTCGATTAATCAGCATGCAATACAATATATACAATGCTTTTCTACTAATACTACTCCTTTGTTTATTTTGTTGTTTTTGGTTTTGGTACAAAAATAAGAAATTGTTTTATTATGATCACATTATATATATATATCAATTTAATAAAAATTTTGTAATATACAATGATGATGATGATGATAATAATAATGACAAGAAATAAGAATAATTTATTTTTGTCTTTTGTGCTTTAGAAAAATATATTATTATTATTATTATATAAATGTATCAGAAGAATAAAAATCATATAACATTAGAATGGTAATAATAATTATACCTTTCCAAAACCTAACGCCAAATTCTTTCCAAATTCGATTGTTGCTCGATCATCTTTTTTCTCTGGGAGTTTTGTAGAGTTTGATGTTGTTGGAGGATTTGAGGATTTATTACCATTATTATTAGTATTATTCGACTGGATTTGATTGGAATTTTGAGCGGTCGAAGTATCAGAAAATTTTAAATTTCTATTCATAAAAATCATTGTTTGAGCTGGTGGATTTGTTCCATCTAAAAGAGGTGTTGAGACTTTATTAGTTGATGAACTTCCAACAGCAGTACCAACACCACCACTTCCTCCTACTGCTCCTCCTCCAATTTTCAAATCATTGGAATCCTTTGAGTCCAATTGTGCAGAGGATGCTGATGTGGAATTATTTGATGATGTATTTTGAGTTTCACTTCCGGAACGAAATGATGTAGCAATTGGTTTTTCCCAAGCATTTACAGGCGGAGGAGCTGCTGGCTCAACACCTTTTATATTTGATAATAATAATAATCATGATTAAGTACTATAATCAAATAAGAATTATTATTACTACTACAATAAAAACAGATCATGTAAATGATTACTACTACTATTACAATTATTCTTATTATACCATCTTTTATAATCAAATACCTTTAGAAGAGTTATTTGAAGATGATTCATTTGATTTTCCATTATTTCCAGGTCCAGAACTGGATTGAGAATCTCGTTGATTTTGATTTTGTTTGACTAATCGTGGTGGTAGATTATGAGTTGACCTTGGCTCATAAGGAGGATTTTTAACCCTCAATCCTTTTCCACTTTTCTCTTCTCGTGTTCTCTCACCACCTCTTTCAGAACGTTGTTGTTGTTGTTGTGGTTGTTCAGAGCGTTGTTGTTGTGGTTGTTGTTCAGCACGTTGTTGTTGTGGTTGTTGTTGTCCTCCTGCAGATTCCTTAGATTTTCCACTAGAACTTGATTTTTCTGGTTGCTGCTGCTGCTGCTGCTGTGGTTGATTGGAATCGGTTGGCTTCTGTTGTTGACTTGGTTTACTGGAAATATTCTTCTTTTTAGAAACTTGAACATAACCACCACTACCACCACCACCAACATTTTCAGCCATTTTTGTCATATTGTTACTGTTACTAGATCGATTGATCAAATTAGAAGAAGCAATGAAAGAATGAGTCAAAGAGGAGGAGGTTATAGACTCCGCATCAGCCATAAAAGAAGCAGAAGTGATTGTAGTTGTAGTAGTAGCAGATTTATTAATATGCCGACTACTACCATGAGATTTATTGTTAGTAGAAAGATCCAGTTGATTTCGATTAATTATACTTTTAGTATTATTGTTAGTGATATTAGTATTATTATTGGAATTTGGCTCTGATGAGCTGATAATTGATGAAGAAAGAGAGCTGCCACCACTCAAATTTATAGAATGAAGCGCAAGAACAGCAGCAGAAGGAGAAGCATAATGAGAATAAGAATTTGTACCCCGACTGGATTTTTCAGCTCCGGGTGCTTTACTAGTGCTGCAAGTTTATATATATAAATTCTTTGCATTTATGCACATACAAAATGCCACTTTCACAAAAGAAAGAAAAACTACAAAACATTTTACTTTAATTATGATAGACAAAATACAATAAACAAAAAAAATATAACCATCCAATAATTCAATCCATAGAGGTAATACGAAATTTTCTTATTACCACTATGATTCAACCAGAGCTGTTCTAATAATGATAATAATACTTTTTATAAAAATGTAAAACAAGAAACCTTTAAGAAGAAAAACAAAAAAAAAGTTATAATTGGCAAGCAATATTAAAGTGATAATAATATGTATATGTGCAATCATTTATCACTTTAGATTTTATAAAAAAAAAGAAAGAAAAAGTGTTAATATTTTACTATTATATTAAATATTAACTCAGCAATAATGATATTATTGAAATACTAGTACTTTCATTTTAAGAAGTACACTTCATATAAAATACAAATTCTCAAGTTCTCATCAAGAAATAAAAAGCCAAAACAATACAAGCTTTTAATTTAAGATGCAAATCAAAAACATGTGTAAAGGACAATTAAATTAAATACTAGAGCTTGTTTTGTTTGTTTTTTTTTTTAAAAAAAAAACAGACAAAAAGAAAGAAGAAGAAAAAAGAGCAGAAAAATTACAAAATAATAATAAAAATGCTACTACCTATATTAATAATAATTGATAATTTGTTTGTTATTTTTTTTTAATTACAAGCTGTAAATACAAATAAAAACTAACCTTTCTTTTTTAATTGGTTTTTGACCAGTGGATGAGCTTTTCTTGGATTCATCATCACTCTCATGTTCAGACCAGTCTTCTCCACTTTCATCTCCAACCTTCTCTCCTCCTCCATCATTTCTTTTATGACCACCAGATTCTTTTCCACCTCTTTTCCCTCCTCTATCTCTATCCCTGTATGAGCTGTAAGAATCACGCTCATTTCCTCTCAGTCTTGGTGGGACAGCTCTTCCAGCTCCACCACGCTCTCCACCACCCTGATAATCCCGATGTTTTTTCGTATGTGATAGAGAAGACATAGAAGGAGGAGAGATTTCAAAAGCCATGAGGGGAATAGGACCAGATGTAATTTTATCTATAAAAACAAATGAAAGGAAATTAAACAATTATTAGGCTAATTTCAAGCAAATAAAAACTAGAGAAAAAAAATCCATTTATATATAAATCAGAATATCAACTCTTCTACTTTGAGAATTAAGATTTCATTAAAACTTAAACTTACTTGCAGTACCACCTCCAACAATATTAGAAGTATTTCGTTTATTTTGAGATGAGTCCTTATTTGAAGCTGTTGACTGTGTCCCATCTTTACTACTACTGCTTGCACGATCATCATCCTATGTATAAAAAAAAGGGGTGAAGAATTATTATAGTGTATGTAACTATTTGATTTGAGGTATTTTATTTTTCAATATATATTATAATAACATAATATAATACAACTAAAAATGATTTTTTTTTTAAATAATTTACTTTGCTTCCAGATCCAGAATTTGATGAGAATGGTTTTTGATCAGTTGGAGGACCATATCCTTCCAATTTATTACCAGTACCTCTTGCATTATTATTATTACTGCTACTACTACCAGCGTTATTTCTTTTATTTCCTTGTGCATTCTTTCCTTGATGTTTCTTTGATGCATTTTGATTTTCGAAATCTCGGTCACGTTCTTTATCTCCACGAGTTGGTGCGGATCCAGCAGAGGAATTAGATTTGGGACGATTTTGTTGTGAATCATCAATATCAGTTTTTTTAACATTTTGGGGAATATTTTCAGATTTTCTATCAGTTTCCTTCCTAATGTGGCTACTACCAATATTATCTTCTTTTTCTCTTTCTTTATTTCCCTTTTCACTTTCTGAACTTCGTTCCTTTACAAACTCTTCACCTTTATCACGGTCATTTCCTCTGTTACTATCTCGATCAGAATGATGAATATCTCGTTCATCACGAGAAGAATGATAATCCCTTTCAGAATCCCTTTTCAAAGGTTTATCATAGTAATTTCGATCACTACCACGATCACGCTCACCACCACGCCCACCACGTCCACCTCTCCCACTAGTTCTTTCTGTATTCCATCCTCTTTCACCCCTTTAGAGAGAAAAAAAAGAAGAAAGAATAAAAATTGAGGATTATTTCCATAAATATATTAATATGTATTGTTCTATTGAAATATCATTACATTACTAACATGTAATTAATATTTCATTTTACATTTGAAATTTACATAAAATATTATCTTTTTTTTTTTATCCAATCAAAATTATTATGCCTATTACCTATTACTACTACTATATACTGGGTAACTTCCACGATCGCGATTTCCACGTTGATTTTTATCAAGTTGACGATGGTCAACATCCATATCTTTTTCTCTATTATCCTTTTCACTTGAGGTTTTTTCACGTTTTTCATTGCCAACTTTCCCTTTATTAGATTTATTAGTACTTGAAGTACTTTGATTTTCACTTCCACCACTGATACTTCCACTACTACCAAGAGTATCTTTTAAATTATCTTTACCATCACCTCCTGATTGTTGTTGCTTTGATGATGGATAATTTCTTCGAGATCGATTATCACGATTATTTTCTCTATCCAATTTTATATCACTTGATTCCATTTCCATTGACGACCGTCCACTTCCTCCAGATTTATTAATATTTACACTTTTGTTGGTAACTGAAGTGTCATTTTCAATATTACCAGAGGAATTTTTAGTAGAGGAAGAAGTGTTACTTGTTGAGATATCTCGTTCCACAGATTTTCTATTACTACCCAGGTCCTTTTCATTTCCAGATTTATTTATTGTTGTTGTTTCTCTATTACCATCTTTATTAAATGAAGGAGATAATTCCTTTTCTTCACGTTTAATAATTTTTTCACGATCTCCCCAAGCGGAAGTTGGTTTAGATGATACTCCAACATTTGTCTTGTTTTCTTCCTGTTCAGTAGATTTTGTAATTTGTTCTGAAAATTGATTAACCTGTTGTTGTTGCTGCTGTTGTTGTTGTTGTTGATGATGATGATGATGATGTTTTACTTGGATTTCAACTGGAGTGTCAAGCTATATAGATAGTTTAATCAAAAACAAAAATACATTTTTTTTTAGCATTGCACAAGAAAAAAAAAACAAAAAATAAATTATTTGTATAAAATACATAATGTTATATATTATGTCATTCTCAGGCTAAGTGGGTGGTATAAAAGTCTTCATAGATATATACTCTGCCTTCAAGTTCATCATTGAATTTCATTATTCATTTTATGTACATATTGAAATAAAATTATAAATTTTTATTATAAATAAACAAATAAAACAAAAGATGACTAACCTTTGAGGGCATATCAGCAACTTTTCTTTGATTATTATTAATGTAAACTCTCTTTTGCCTTTCTTCTTTTTTGGGTGAATTTGATAGTAGTGATTGTTGTTGTTCTAATCTGTAATCTGAAATTCCACTATTACCACCAAAGAGAGGTTTAATTTCTGCTAAAGGTTTTTCTCTACCAGATCTTGAATGATTTTGAGGTTCATATTTTGAGGAACTAGGTCTCCTGTCATTCATTTTAGAAGAAATATCGTCTACTAGTTCTTGGGGTTGATGATGATGATGCTCATCTTCATCATCATCTACTTCATCTGCCCATGACATTTTAGGTTTTAATGAATTTTTGGATCCGTCATTTGATGTTGCAGTTGTAGTAGTAGCTGATGGGTAATCTGAAGATTTTTTAGAGTCATTATATGAATCTCCTTGAGATCTAGACGAAACCGTTGAGTCCCCCAATTGAGTAGGAGGAGCACGAGATGAGGAAGAAGAAGTACTAATAGAGGACTTTGTCTCATCACTTTCTTTACTCCTTTCCCTGGAAAAGTCGGACGATGATGGACCAAATCTAGAATTTTTACCATCAGAAAATCTATCTCGGTTGTCTCTAGTGTCACGATCCCTAATAATTATAATAATAAATAATACAAATTATGATATGAGTTTGTTTTAATTTTTGAATTACAACATGTATTTACTAAAGTATCTATTATACAAAAATAATAATAGTTTTTATGTTTATTATTATTTATTATTATACAAAATGAATTTTCAGAAAAAGTGGGTGGTATAAAAGTCTTCACAGATTTATTCTCTGCCGTCAAATTCATCATTAAACATAATGTATAATAATATTTTTGTAGTATTAAACTGTGTTACTCAATTAACTCTGTTACTGTGATACTATATTATGAATACTACAAAAAAAACAACAAACAATTAAATACTTACCGTGAATCATATTCATTATAATATCTTCGATCTCGTCCAGGAATTGAATCTCTTTTATCCATTCTTCTATCCTGTCGTCTATCTTGTTGTTGGTGTTGTTGCTGCTGCTGTTGGGATGGTTTATCTCTTTCCCAATTTGAGTCACGATCTCTATTGAAATCTCTTTCTCTATTATCTTTCCCTATAAGAGAAATACCAATACAAAAATTAGTTGATTATAATATTATGATCGATTCATAACTTTATAACACTTTATTGAAATATTAAAATATATTATTATTAGTTTTGTTTTCAGGCTGAGTGGGTGGTATAAAAGTCTTCATAGACAATATAAATCTCCGTCGTCAAGTTCATCATTAACAAATAATATTAACTAATAATAATAACAATTCATAGAATTGTAGAATTTATGTTTTTAAATACTATATATAATAATAAATAATCATGTCAATAATAATAATTGAAATAATATTTTTTATATAAAAAATAATACCTGTTGTAGTTACTGGACTTGGAGTTTGTCTTTGATTAGGTTGTTGTTGTTGTTGTTGAATTTGAGATGATGAAGGTGGTGGTGCTTGTTGTTGTTGCTGCTGTTGTTGTTGTTGTGCTTGTGCTTGCATAGCCCTTTGTAATCTTGGGGGTAAATTACTATGGGGTAAATTTTTAGAAGGGAAATCACGACCACTACCACCACCACCACCATCTTCTCGTCTGCCTCGACCAGGAGGACCATCAGGTGGTCCTTTCATCATCGTGGGTCCACCACGATTATCTTCATCAAATCGATTACCACCACTTCTCCAATCACTATCATCTCGATTTCTATCATCCCGACCTCTTACTGGACCTCGTCGATTATCTCTATCTCTATCTCCACGATCTCTATTATCTCTATTAATATCTTTTGCACCTTCACTATACAATGGTGGTGGGATTCGTCTTTGTTGTTGTTGTTGTTGTTTATTCCACTCTTCTTCATTAGTATCATTAGTATAAGGGGTATTATTAGTATTAGTATTATTATACGGTAGAGGTCTGTCACCTCCAGCAGAGTCCTTATTTGGGATTACATTACTATCAATAAAACGAGACTCTCCTCCACGTATATTTGAATCTCTACCAATATCTCTGTCACCAATATTACTAACAATACTTGGTGGTGGTGGTCGTTCTCTTTCAGATAATTTATTTACATTCATTGATGATGATGATGATGATGGTGGTTGTTGTTGTTGTTGTCTTCTTTCTAAACCACGAATATCTCCTGATCTATTATTATTATCTCTAATATCAGCTGAATTTGATGGTGGTGGTCTAGTCATTGGTACTTCACCTCGATCTTCTTCTCTTCTTCCAACATTTATTCTACTATCCATAGCATCTCTCCCTCTTTCTCTGTCATTACCCCTTGCTCCAGTAGAACTTGTAGAAGAAGTAGCAGCAGTAGTACTAGGTGCAGCAGAAGATGAAGCATTATTAGATGATTTTGAACCAGCTGATTTATTCTTTTTCCCATCCTCATCCTCATCATTAAAATTAATAGTTTTATAATAATCAACATCATCTTGAGTAGAAGCCCAACCACCATCAACTACTCCAATTTCATCCATTCTTTTTAAATCTGCTTCTTTTAATATGGGATTAGCAATGAAATGAGAACCAGGACGTTGTTGTTGTTGCTGTCTTGCTTCTGCTTCTCTTTGTTGACGACCTCTTTCACGGGGTCCTGGACCTTCTTGTCCTTCCCTTCTTTCTGAAATTGGTGCTCGTGGTGGAATTGGTAAACTACCTGTACCAAACCTAGGCATACCGCCTCCTTGACCATAAAATACTCCAGGTGGAACTTGACCTTGTCCTTGTCCTGGATAAAATGGAGGTGGTGGCATCATTCCACGGAATTGCATTTGATAACCTAAGGGTGGAGGAGGAGCTAATGGACCTCCTAAAGGTGGAGGAGGAGTTGGGCCACCTAAATTTGGGCGATCTAGTAAAATTTTTATACAAATAAACAAACAAACAAAAAAACATTGGTTTTAAACATTAACAAATAAATCAATACATTCCTACTTATATTTTAGAAAATAGTATTTTAGAACATCATTTATTTTAATTCAAAAATAAATTCTCAGTCTAAGTGGGTGGTATAAAAGTCTTCATCGATTTAAACTCTGCCGTCAGGTTCATCCTTGAATTTATTTTATATCATAAATATATATATATACATATAAAACAAACAAGTAAAGAAAGTTTTATTTATACCTGGACCTGGATATTCTCTTGGTGGTCCTGCGCCCGATGGTGGTGGTGGGCCTCTCATGCCACCCCCCTGGGTCCAACTCTCTGTGACTATAAAATTCAAAAACAAAAATAATTATTATTAGTATAATTTTAATAAAATTTACTTATTTTTTTATTATTACTATACTTTTAAAGTAAAGGGAAGTTAAAAAAAATCATGAAAGGCTATTATGATTTTGATTGATAATAAATAAATAAATAATTATTTTAAAAAAAAAAATATT
>JABASP010001304.1:0-31302 GCA_019776565.1 Sminthurinus signatus | reverse complement strand
GACCTGTGGGTCGGTGGAAACATACGGAGAAACCGTAAACCAAAACCATTATATTGATAACATCAATATTAGAATAAGACATAATGCAAATTTCCAGATATTGATAAACTATATATATATATTATATTGCAGTCATAATTAGTCACTATTCTTTATAATGTATATATAGTAGTTTGGACACTGAATAGTTATTCGGACTAACTTCTATTCCATATAATATACCGATTTTTTGGACGAGTATAAAAGGAGCCGGAATCGGCTGAAAGAACTTCAGAAGAACTTTGAAACTCGGACAAGTCAGTCAACAGTATACTTTTTTTAACTGTCTAAACTTTTTCCAGTTATTATTTTCTTTTGTCTTTCA
Source organism: Sminthurinus signatus (assembly GCA_019776565.1). NCBI lineage: Eukaryota > Metazoa > Arthropoda > Collembola > Symphypleona > Katiannidae > Sminthurinus > Sminthurinus signatus. The sequence goes on along the minus strand of JABASP010001304.1, from coordinate 30,938 downwards.
GTAGCGCTGCTGAATTCAAGACTCTTTTCAATATAAAATTTAACTCAGTTTACACCAGTTTTTCTGGAATCTATACAGAGTTACAAATTTTCTCAACTTTTTTTAAAAAACTACAAGTGTTTGTTGCAACAAGCCTTTGAGAAAATACAAAAATGGCATTGTTAAAGGTAAGTTCACAGTTTTTTATATTTTCTTCTTTTTGGATAAAGTTCAGTGTAATTTGTGTTAGTTTCAAAGTATCAATATAATTTAGCTTCATTTTTTGAAAATTCATTAGAAATTATTTAGTTTTCTTGATATGCATTTTGTGTAAATATTTGTAGAAAATTTTTTATCCCATGAAGAATATTTTGTACTTAATATGTGATTTCTTTTCATATTTTTTTTGACTTCCAGTTGACCGTCTTTTTCCTTGTTATGGCCACTGGAGTTCTTTCATTACCTTTGGAGCCCAGTCCCTCAACTGATGTCGAACGTGAACAAAGAGCACCAATCAATCCACTATTAGCAAATTCACCTGTCAATACCAGATCGACAGACTCCGACTTGGACACTTCTGAAACTTTCATTGGTCTCTACGGAGGTAAGATTGATATATATTATTTTTCATTGAAAAGTCTTTGGTTTTTTGAATGTTTAGAAAAAAAAATGTGTTTTTTATAATATTTAATAGTTTATACATAAAAATTACTTAATTTTAAATTTAATGTTCTTCCTAATTAGGCTATGGTGGATTCGGATATCCAGGATACGGATATGGAGTAGGATTAGGTTATCCCGGTTATGGGGGGTTAGTACAGTTTTCTCTCTTTGATTTTTTAATAGTTGATTTTCTTTAAGTTTTTTTTCAGTATTTACATATTTTATTTTTTCGATCGTTTTTATAATATTGTTGTTGTTTTTTTTTCTTTTTACTTTTCTCCAGTTACGCCTATGGTGGATATCCTGGTTATGGTTATGGTGGTTATGGGTTAGTGAAAACTTTGATTTAATTTTCAACTTTTCATTTTTATAATAATATGTCTAGTGTGAAATGTTTAAAAAAATGATTGTTATGTTTTTTATGTTTTTTTTTGTTAAAATATTGAATTGGTTTTAATTTGGATCAATTTTTCTTTGTTTTTGCTCCCGTTTTTCTTAGTAGAGGTTATCTCTGGGGTTAAGTAATCAACCAATTCCAGTTTTCATCTTATCATTCCTCCCCGTGAAACGTTTGACATTCGGAGAAATCCAAGTTGAGTGCATCCTTTGACTGAGGCTATTGTGCGGCCGTCTATATATTATACTATTATATATATTTAACGTTAATGTGTTCAAACATAACATTACTTTTTACCTTATTTATTATGTTTTTTTTTACTCATATTTCGTTTTGTTTTAACTGTGTTTATTATTATTGATTTGAAAATAATTCTTTGACTATTTCAATAATTTTTTAACAATAATTCTTTATTTTTCGTGTACAAAAAGAATTTAATATGACTATTTCAACATTTAAAGCAATTTTTCCGGAAATTTTATATTCGATATTGTTGTAAAATAATGATATTATTGAAAAATTTTAACATCAGGAACAAAACTAAACTTCGATCGCATTTTTATCGTGTTTTTTCGTTATTTATTAAAATATTGACCAATATGACTGAAAAAAAATAAAAAAAAAAACGTTATACAAATACACGCTACTAAAAAAACCAAAATCACTGAAGTTTAAAACCTTGTATTTTTCATTGCATATTTTTGTGTTATTCATTATTCAACTTGCACCTTAAAATATTTTTAGTTTTAATTTTTTCAATTCATATTTTTTCCTTTTTTTTTGTCAAAGTATTTTCTTGACATTTTATAGAAATAAAAAAGAACTTAATTTTACTTTTCATAAAATTAAAAACATTTATAACATATTTAAATACTTTAAAGTTTTAATCATATAATAAAATACTTTTAGTTAAGAGTTAAGATATAGTTTTTGAAATTGAAAAATGATATACCACACACTCACATGTAGTTTGTATAATATGAAAAAAATAGTTTTTCTTCTTTCGAAAGAGCTTATATAAATGGATTATTTCAACAGCAAAAATACATGTCATATATATACATGAAACATAGGATTACTGATATTACTTTCCCTGAAATATGAAATATGTAATACAAAAATAAATGCACGTGTGGCCAAAACAATGCAAAAATTATATATATTTTCTTAGCAGTGCATATAACAATTTTCTTTATTTTACTTGTAAGTTTTATGAATGAATCTCTGTAGGAAATTTTTGGATTATTACAAGTAAAAATATGTACGTGTCACAAAAGTAATTTCATTAGTTTTTCCATGAAGAAGTGATTGATTCCATTTTCACACAAAAATGACAGCATAATATATTTTGTTTTTGTATATATCTATAATATATAATGCATTTTTCAAAGAATTATTTCTATTTTATACATAATTAATAGTCAATAATATAATGATGCAGAGTATGTAGGCATAACATAGTATTCATATTCTACACTTTAAAATATCTAAATATCTAAATATCTTATTTTGGAAGAAGAAACATATGTATATAATGAAATAATAGAGAAGTAATCAAATAATTAAATCTTAAAATAGTAGAAAACAACCTTTTAAATTATAGACACTTCACACCTTATTTTATGTGCATTTGTTTTCACTATTGACCTTTATGCAAGTAAAAAAACGTTTTCAGTTTTTCTTTGACCAAGATCTGAAGTGAAGAAACTTCAGGTATATAATATATAACTATCAGTTATCCTAGCACATAATATAATAATATATACTGTAAGAATACGTATCTACTAAAAAAAAATCTTTAGATGAGATTTTGGTAAGAGTATATATATATACTACCATGATATATTTTTGCTCTTTCTATTATATTATAATATATTTTCTCTATATGGTGTAAATTTTCTCTCTTTGTAGGCCATATTATGATTATTTATAATTTTTATAACAATCATAATTCTTTCATAACTATACACAAGTTTAAGAAGTAAAAATAATTGTCTTTTGTAGAGTGTGAAAAAAAACTATATATCATAGTAATATATTCTGAACTCTCAATAATACATTTTTATCTTATTATAGGATTAGTAAAAATTACACTATACATAATATGTACCAAGTTTCTGTCCATCCTATTTTATTTTTAACAATACCATATGATAATAATTTTAGTAATTATACATCATTGTCTCTATCACTTCTTCATATTTCTAGAAAAAAACACAAATAATTGTCAGGTATATATATACACATACTTAACCGTTCATATGCCTCATATAAATATATATATTATATATGACATGTGGTAAATTCACAGCCTCACACATAAAACGCACAACACACACTGCTCACTCAAGTTTTAGCTTATTAAAAAATTACAATAATATAGTATAATGTTGAAAATAATTACCAATAAATAAAAAACACCACAGTTTTATAAAAACTTGTAGATTCCATCATTTAATCAAAAAAAGAAAAGAAGGGACATAAATCTTAACAATGGTTTTGACTCATTTTGTTTTCATCTATATAATCATTAATCTTTCATTTTATAATAATATACAGATTATATAGTGTTGTAAAAGTTGCATAAAGCCGTTTCCTTTTTTCTGTTTTTTAAAAAAAAATCTTATTTATATTAGGTATACTTATATTAAAATAAGAACATTGTATGTTTATGCGTCAAAAGGTACAAACTTTGCACATTTTTAAAATTTAAATATATTATGTCATCGTACTTCTGTGTGTCTCGTAATGTGTGCAATGTAATAATAATATTATCCATAAAGGACAACTCTTGCATATTATATTATGTATAACATGTATGTATACACGATAGTTTGTGTTTCACTAATAACCATTTAAGTACTCAGTACTTAGAAAACATAAATAATTAGGTAACATTAACAGTAATGACGATAATTATCGTTTTTTTTTTGTGTTTTACGATTATATACCATGATGTTGCTATCATGTACGACTTTCAAACAATACATGATTGTTGTGAACATATTGTAATTTTTTTTCTTTTAAAAAATACATTTATGCATATATGTGTAAATATAAAGTTTTGTTTGTTTTGGAAGATTCCTTCACCATAATATACTTTAAAATTAAAAATCATTAGTACATATTATATAGCACGACAAATACTAACAATAGTATAATAATATGTGAATTTTGTCTTTCTGTTTCCATCTCACTACACACACTCTCTCACTCTCTCTCACACACATACACATACACACTTTTTATACACTCATACAAAAGCAAGCACTCATAACACAAAAAATGGAATAATTTATAATTTATTAATTTAAATTTAAGACATACTATAATTTCAATTAGACTTTTTGGTTTCATGTTTGGATTTCACTGATTTTTCATTTCCTTTCTTATCTTCATCTTGTGCGGGATGATCTTCATATCTATAATACATCATACAAAAAAAAATAATCATTGTAGAACACAGTACTTTAAGTATTTGCCATTTAACAACAATAATTACATTCACAAAATAAGTTTTTAAATTTTAAATGATAAATACATCTATAATATATTATGTGGGGTAGACTTACTGAAATAGCGCCTTGATGTCACCACGGACAAGAGCTAAAAGTAATGGAACTCCTATGCATGCGGGGACTAAATATAATAGGGCTGGTTGAGCATGACGATAGACGTGCATCACAAACATCTATTAAAAAGTAGGAAATACAAGGAATACATAGTTAATATTTAATATTAAATTCAGTATTATTTAGAGTCATTTGAGAATTATTAAAACATTAAAAAATAAAATGTAAATAACATGATTTATGGTTTAGTATCCTTACCGTTGTCAATAATCCGAGAATGTATGCAGCAAAGGAAGCAGCAAAATATGTCTTGGAACCACGGCTCAAACTACAAGAACAAAAAGATAAAAACATCAAGATTTTGTTTTAATACATTACTGTACATTTGTTTTAAATCATTATGACTAGTATGAAATGAATACTACAAGAGTCGTCGCCATAATATTATACATATTTATAATTTACTAATTTATAATCAAAAGTCAAATTTTGAATGAAATTAAACTTACTGAACATCAAATCTCAATAGAAGTGCAATGAATATTCCTGGTAAAACAATGTCTCCTAATCCCAGCATGGCAAAATTATCAGCAGCTAATCCCTTTTCTAATAAATCTTGAGGGAAAACCACTGCAAAAAAAAGAAAGAACAGAAAATAGCCTTACAATTTATTCTCCAATTTTCTTGAATTTTTAGAATATTATATTATACACTTTGTTCACATTCGTAAATGTATTTAAATAAATACATATTATACATTGAGCAATCAGAACTTCTTAGAGGTATAATTGTGGTGTACAAATTTGATCATGGTAATCACAATAGAACACTCATCATATTGCATTTTTTGATGCTTAATTAACCATTACTTTTATAACACGACATGTAATACTTTACATGCATAACATATTTTTTTTAAACGTACGTTTGATTGGAGCTTCAAAGGATTTGGCGACGGTGACCATAACATTTGTGCCGAATACCCAAAAGATATCATAAAAGAAAAGTCCTCCAAGGAGTATACAACCAGTAACAACATTGTTAAGATGTAATAATTCTACACCATTAATTGCAAAAGCCATTCCAAATAAATTATTGGCCAACCAGTGCTATTTTTCAAATCAAATAAATAGAAAAAAAATTAATTAGTATAAATATAAATAGTTGCTTCCATTTCCATACCATGTACATAATATTTTTTATTCATAATTCATAATGATTACAAGTAAAATTAATGCATACCTTTTGTACAATGTACCATATACCGATGATTGTGCAAATTGTGAGACAAACAATGTCATGAGAAGTAAATTGATAGTCAATCAATGCTACATTATCATCTGAGTTAGCTGGGTCTTTTCCTTTTTGTGTGAATAAAATATGATACTGTACAAACGGGATGCCTGTAGGGACCAGTTTTGAAATCACAGGACTATAAATTTAATTTAAAAAAAAAGAAGAGAATAAAAACAACATTATATAATAAACTACATATATTTGGAAAACTTCACAACATATGTGTTGATAATAGGAGAAATTTTCAAAAAACAAAAAAAAAATTCATCAGAACTTCTTAGAGGTAGTTGTGGTGTAATAAAGCTCATGGTAATCACGTAGAACACTCATCATTTGAATTTTTTTTTGTGTTGCAACAATTAAATAAACATTGTTGAAGAAAGAAATCAATGAATATTGGAACAATGTTGAGAGGAATCGAACCCCTCCAAACAGGTTACCGGACCGAGGACTAGTACCACTAGACCACATTCCGTAACGATGGTTCTCCTCTCCAATTGAATTATTAGTTCTCCCAACAGATAATAATTATTACGAAAATATAATATTTATAAAAAATATATGTATAGTACCTTAATAAATGAGTAAGTGCCAAAACACCCAGGAAGAAGAAATAAAATGTAAGAAGAAGATTTATATACTCCTTAGAAAACACCTACAAATAAAACATACATATATACATATAATATATTATATTGCTTTGATCATATTTCATACTATACATTGAGTACACATTTACATGTCATCTACAATAATTATTGAAAATATCAACATACAATTAATATAATATGAATATACCTGGAAGAAGATATAAAGCCCAAAAAGAGCACAACTAGCAATGACAGGGAACATTGCAGCATCTTTCCGAGTCATTGTATCTGGTTTTTCTCCAGATTTCTACAGAAAAAGATAAAATCATGAATTATATAATATTCATTTCATTTGAAATACTATCTTAAAAGATAATATAAGCTATTATTATAAAATCCACGTGTACTAAAATCACTAATCATCATGTATACATAATAAATTTCATCTATTACTTTACACACATGTCAAATAAAATATATATACTCCTATTTTATTTAAAACACAATAATTGCGTCTCATCTCTATATATAATATATCTACTATACTATTACCTATCATTAAAAAAAAATCTACATACTTACATAAATAATCCACCATAAAAATTATGGACATATTATTTATTATAATTTTTCCCAGTATTAATTTTTTTTGAACCGGCTCTATGCTGAATCAGCATTCACCATATGTTAAAATATGCACCGACGACAAAACATCTAAGATTATAAAATTATATTATTACTTATTACTATACTAAAATACTAAAGGTAAATATGTATAATACATTGAAAATATCTACGCTCATCATTTTTCTTTAAACTGTAAACAGTTTGAAATTTATTATAGTCCATATTTTTGATAATATGTTGTTGTTTGATCTCTCGTCATCACTTTGCTGGTTGATAAATTTTCACCTGAGAAGACTCTCATATAATTATTTTTGACGTGTAAAATCTGGTACACACTGGAGATGTACTATGTACATACTATAATTGAAATGGGGATTTACACTAAAGAAAATGACAGATGGTACTTAAATGATAAGAGAGAGCGTAGAGAATTAAACATTGAACATGTGAAACATACGGTCTAATCTATACATTCATAATACATATAAAAGTAATGCCTACACAATTAAAATTTGCAAGTTCATATAATAAGAAAATATCCCTTACTTCATAGGCCACTTTTTGTTCTTTATGATGTTTGACTGATCGAAGAGCCCCAAAAAATATGGGGATGAGTGACATGATGATAAGGGATCCATATGCAACTAACATTCCTTGTGGAGTAGCCACAGGTCTTCCGGTTGTTGAATTTGTCGCATTTAAAATTTGTTGACCTAAACCTTCAACAACTTTATCCACTTCAACTTCAGCCATGACTTTTGATATTTTTTTTTTGGTTTTTGTTTTAACAATAATTATATATAGTTATTTATTTATTTATATTATAATTACACGACTACTACACACACTGAATATATGTAAAATATATTATATAAAGAACAAGTATATTTTTTCTACTAAAATACAATTAGCACAGAGAATATCGACAATCGACAACTGCACACTCTTCACTCCAATTCCAAATGAAAGCTATTTTACACATTACAATGAACTACAGAATATTATTAGACTTTTCGCCCCCAGACTCTGGGGGCCAAATTTACGATTCACCGCTATTCAAAAATTGTGTGTGTGATGAATCAGTAAAAACTCTCAATTGTGGTTAAATATAAATAAAAAACCAACGCCTTTACATGCTAATAAATATTGTAATTAAATTTTTAATACAAGAACTTCCTCCTCTTTAAACTTTTGGAAATCATATTATAAAGACAAATGTGTGTGTAAAGTGTAAATGGTTTGTAATTTATAATTTAAGAACAAGAAGAAATAATACACTATAATAATATTGTTGTAGTTTTGTCAGTTTTGACAGTGAGATAGTTTATTTTTATTATTTTTAAAATATTTAGTTTAGTTTAATAATATAAACAATTGGAAGGGTCAACAATCTTTCACTGAATTATTGAGATGGTAAGATTAAATGTATTATATTATGTGTACACATTCTAAAGATAAAAATGATATTATACATTGAAGCTATGATATGTTATTTTGTCATTATACTCTCATAACCAAAATCTCTAATATAAAATGATGAATTTATTTCAATCCAAACAGGCGTACCATTCTCAATTACTAAATGCAACACATATTGTCGGAAATACGGCAATACTTCCACTAAGGACAAAAGTCAGAGGTCCAGCCGCACAAGATAATTCTGAAATGGACATAATTGACGAATCACTGTATTATTTTAAATCCAATGTATTTTTCAGGACGTATGAAATCAAGGTGAATTTTTAAATTACTGTAAAAAGTACATGTTATAGTACATAATACACATTAAGAACATATAAATAGATACACAGTAACAATGTTATTTGATATTTCAATTCATTTTTATTTATTACAGAGTGAAAGTGACCGACTTTTGATTTATATAACCCTCTATATAAGTGAATGTCTAAAGAAGTTATCAAAATGTGCAAATAAAAGTCAAGGGCTTCAAGAAATGTACACTTTGGCCATCAGCAAATTTGATATTCCTGGTAATTAACCATAATACATACAATGTATTTTGTAACAAACATAATGTATCAAATAAAATACGCGTTTTATAGAAATCTTCTGTTCCTTAAATATTTTTTTTAGGTGATCCTGGATTTGTCCTTAATTCTGTGTATGGCAAACCAAGCAATCCTCAAGAAGCAGGTTTGTTAAATATTTATTTCACTGTTGGATTCAATTGACATTTGCATGCCATATGTGCAGTACCTGAATATATCTTGAGAACTTTACCTTTGAGTGTTCTTCAATCTGCTGTTTTCTAATGTCTTTGATGCAGTATAATATATACGTTTTATTTGAAATTTGACTCTTTTTTAGAGCTTTTGAGACAGTATTTATTACAAGTCCGACAAGAAACCGGTATGAGAGTCTGTGACAAAGTTTTTAGTACTGAGGATGGAAGACCTTCCAAATGGTGGATTTGTTTTACAAAAAAGAAGTTTATGGATAAGTCGTTATCTGGACCTGGACAATAATAAAATAAGGACTAACGACCTAATTCAAAAGTAAAATTGAATACCATTAATAAAATATGATAATATTACGAGTAAAATGTCAAAAAATATTATACTTTTTTATTATTTACAATCCAAAATATGTTATAAGGTGAACCTTTATATCGTCAAATATAATACGTAATATATTATTATTATGCAATATATTATGCGTCTATATACTTACCTACTTAATTATTTTTTAAAAACAAAGTACGTATATATACTATATTAGCAAAAGCAGATATATATTTATTTAATTCTTTGTATTCCTTTTTACATTTTCAATCATAATTAGTTATACAATACATGCATGCATTAAAACAAAGTTGTTTTTTTTTGTTCAAATCTAAAACCTGACTATTATATCTTTAGAGTTCATTAGAAATTAAAATTATTATACACTATTTTTACGTTTATATCCATATATATTTGTTTGTATATCATGTAACCTTTCTTTTGTATTTTTCAAAATTTAAAACCATAATATTAGGATATAAAAGTATTATCTAAATCGTTTATAGGTAATGTGTAGTATTTTACACATTTACAACGCAAATTATATTGAAACGAATTGAGATGCTTATATTTATAATTTACACAGTCTATTAACATTGAACATAGTTTAATTTATGCATGTTTCGAATGATTATTCTTGTTCAAAATGATTTCAATTTATAAAACATGTGTAAAATCCAAGACTAGTACAGTATACAGTATCTACAAACTACAATTTCTTGAAGCAAAAACAAAAGTCAAGTGTGTCAATGGCGTCTTTACCAAAAAACATATTACAGATAAGCTTTTTTATACATACAGAAAAGAATAAAGTTCAACTTTACTTTGTATGTTCGCAATAAAAAAATTCCTTTAATTTGTTTTCTTATTTAATCATACATAATACATTTTGTACATTGAGCATTCTTGTAAAACTGCTCTTCTATTCTGCAGTGAAAACTACTTGTTGTATTAGAGAATGTACTTGAGAAAGTACATTATACCCCAATGATCAGTCTATATATTATATGATTCATGATGACATTATAAAAAATGAAATTTTCAATCTGGTTTCCGGTTCCTGTGAAAATACAAAACTCTCTGATGTACTTGTAGTAGATATATATTTTAGTAACCATAGTTATTCAGTGGTCTCTTAATTAAATGTCCTGTGGCCGCTTGAACTACGAAGTACCAACTTGCATTTTATATATGCGTCGGAAGTCGGAAGTCGGAAGTTGGAACAAAACTGCTCCTCTGTTTACTGTTGTAAGTTGTATAACCATATTCCAAATTCCAAATCAAATTCTAAAAAAACTGTGATCTGTAAACTTCGTAATCTGGTTAAAAAAGTAATGAACGTAAACCATTAAATTATTAGAAATTATAGAATTTTGTTCTTTTAAGCCCGTGTTAATTAAGTTACGTTTGTACTTTTGTACTTGTGATTTTGTTTTAGAGCTTTCAAAAATGTGTAAATTTCAAATTCATATAACAAGTTTACAAGATGAGAATGATAATGCAAAAAAAATGCACGTGGAAGTATATGGAATCCCATTTTCTGTACCAATATCCCAGGAGGAGGAAGATGATGCATCATACTCGGAAAAATTAGCATCCTTTCAAATTATGAACCATAAATCCTTTTTGTTAAAGTATGTGTCCTTTTGCTCATAATGTACTATGATTATCGCTTGTCACTCACGAACTTTCTGATTTTATGCACATATCACACATGTACTCATTACTTTATTTCTCGTCTCTATGTTTCACTATTTCACGATTTTTCCTATATTTTTCAGTGTATATAGAGCCCCGAATAGTGATGGAGTATGTGAAAGAGCCAAAAGACAACAGCAGCAAGTGTTGACTGAATTTGTCAAATCCAATCCTGTCCATGAAACCACTGATGAAAAGGAGAAAGAGAGTGAAAACGGAAAAGAAAAGGTAGTTCAAATGCTCCATGTTAACAAAGAACCAGAAGATCATAAATCTCTACAAGATGTTCATACAACACTCATTCCCAAAACTGTGAAAAGTATTGAAGTAGTTGAAGATGAAACACGGAAAGTTGGTGCTGAAAAATATCCGCGTGGAAACAAAAACTGTGAAATAGTCCCCAACACGATACAAAGCGTCAACACAAATGTCAATTTAAATTATGGGAGCCCTTTACAAACTGTCATTGTTAATTTAGAGGATTGGAAGCCCAATCAGACATTCAAGTTTAATGTAAATACTAGAAATGATGCACAGGTTCCCTCTGAAATTGTTCTTGTTCCCTTTGAAGATACAATTGATACAGGTTTTTAATTCCTACACTCATACGCAAACATTTCATATTTTTATTTGATTTCATTCCATTTACGCTTTTTCGTTTCTTTTTTCATTTTTTTACCAGTAGGAAACAGAGAACATGACAATGTCATTGTTTTGAATGCTGAAAATGCACAAGTCACAGAAAAACCAAATGATAACTCCATGAATAACGAAAATGTTGAAAAGGACCTCAAATCAAAGGAATCAGATGAACCCATGAAAATGCGAATTCTAATATCTAATTCTATAATCCTCAAGTACGAAACTACATAAAAAACATCATAAATAACTAAGAATTTGATGCTTTACTTTGAAAATCTTAAAGTTTGAAAACTGTAATGCTTGTGTTTTAGGATTGAAGGTTCCATGAAAAGAATGAAGGTTCCAGAATTGAATAATAATCATGGAATTTCATCAACAAAAGCCCTCTTGGCTCGAAGACATTGTACATCTGTTAGTGAACTAGCTTTGACTGATGAGGGACTTCCGTTAGTTCCCACAAGAAAAGAAATCATTCAAGAACTGATAAGAGAACGTCTTCGTTCACTGAAAATGCGTGAAGTGGATTGTAATAAATTTCTAAAAACGAGTGAGTGTTTTAATTTTCCTTTTTCCAAACAAAGTATTTACAAATAGCTATAAATGAGCAAAAATATCAAATTAAAAATTAACAATGGTATAATTATTATTCCTGATAATTGTTTGTAAAGGAGAAAATGATTTTGTTCAACATCGTTCACTAGCTGTGAAAATGTAAGAAATTTCAAAACGTTGATATTAATTTTTAATTAGTAAGAAATTCTTCATGGGTAAACATGAAAATAGAATATCATGGTTTATAATATTTTTTTATCTTTTTGTATAAAATATAAAACATCTTACTTTTAGTCCTTTGGCAACTCGTCCGGAAGTCACAATTCCTTGCCCCTCTTCACAAGACTCGGATTTTCAAGATCCCTCAAAATCCATTCCAGTTTCACTCTCTTTTGAAATCCAAGCTCGATATCAAACATTAGTTCATCATGCAGAACATTTGAGTAAAATTGTGAATAGTGCATGTGTGTCCGCTATTGAAGGGTCAATTTATTTCATTCTTCCCCACATATCTCTGTCCCCCGTTGGAACAAAGTTAAATCATGTTGGACCATCTCTCGTTGATGATTGGTTGGATGTTATCTACACAGCAGCTTTTCAACTCAAACCAAATGATCCATCTCATGTACAAATCCTTGTGGAGAGAGAAATGAAACAAGTATCAAAAGCTGCAGAGGAACTATTGAAAGACTCCAAGAAAACACTGAGTAAATGTAGAAAACTGAATGAAGTTGTCCGGAAAAAATATCGAAAAGTTGGACTAAAGAAACTTGCTAAACAAACTGAAGATAAAGCAAGTAGTACAAGTAATAGTAAAAATGATAAGAAAAAAAGTTCCAGTAGTAGTAATAATAAGGATGAGGAGGATGGTGGTGATGGTAATAGTCATAGTATTTCATCGTCATCAAGAAAAGGAAAGGATCCGTCGAGTAATTTTCCACTAAATAAGGCGGATGTTGGTTATTCAGGATTTATTCAAAAAATGGGTGTCTCTGCATCCAAACTTTATCCAAATCATGTCTACATTGCAGTTGGAAAGTATGGTGTTTTACTCAAGAAAAATATGCGAGATTCTTGGTTTCAATTTGATAATTTAAATTATCCGGAGAGACGAGTCATTTTTCTTGGATTAATGGAACATATGCAAGAAACTATTAGAGCGGTTTCTGGCTCTATTCGCCGAATACAAGGTATTTTATTTAAACGTATTTTTATGTTTTAGGCTCTAAAAAGTGTCGTAATATTTTCAGCTAGCAGAAAACTGATTGTTACACAACTTTTTCATTGATTTTTCACCATCGTTTTTGTCCTTTGTTTATTTAGAACTGTATATTGACGGCTATCCAGCAAATGTACATAGTCACTTGAAAATTGTCTTTCAACTAATTGGGGATATTAACAATGGGTTTGACTTGCCCCCAATCATGAAGAAGAGTGTACTCAAACAAGGAGCTTTGATTGCAGGTAAACCTCAAATTAAACTAACAATGTCATGTTTCTCATATTATGTAATTGAATGAAGAAGTATACATTATACATGCATTTGCTTCCTTCCTTATTAAATACAGAGTCATTTCAAAGACTTGTCACAGTTGTACATGAAATATATTCAATGGCAAAGGTAAATCAGTTAAATAAAATATATTCGCCTCAAATAAATTACACTGAATGTAATATAACGTAGATAATGCAAAAACTGTCAAATCTTTCATTCATGTTATATTGCAGACAACATATGCAAAATTCCATGCAACTTATTATGATCCTGATGATGCACAACGTTTCAAAGTTAAAAAAGATGTAAAAGCTACAAAAGTTCAACTCATTATACCATTTTCTGCAATCGGTACTGATAAGCTTTCCACCTTGAAATTTCGATCGGAAGACTCCAAAGAACAACAAAATACTGCAGAGGCCAAGGAAGTTGTAAAACCAAGCAAGTCAGAACTCCCATTTTTCGACAAAATCAATTTATTTTGACGTGATTGAAAAAAAATGATGAAAATCGACATATTATAAAATGAATAGTAGTACACAAAACAATAAATGTAATGTGATTTTTTCGCCTTCGTATAAAATAATCTATTTAAAATGTATAACAAATGACCAAAACTATCTACATTACTAGATGAACAATAAAAGTATTGTTTTTAGCATTGTTAGCAATAAACGAAAAACTAAATAATTTCATTTTAAATTTGTTTCTTTTGCCATAAAAATGCATCATATAATGTATTATCAAACCTCTTATAGAATATATATAAAGCATGCCAAACGTGTATGTCGTAAAATGCAAAATAAATAAAATGCAAGTTTGTGATTTACAAAACACAGAATACAGTATTACAGAATTTAAAATTCAAATACTTATATTAGAATAATATAATATATATGATGTATTTTCCAGTCTTGATTTCAGGTTATAATAGTAATAAACTCACAATTCACAATAATTCATTTTGTATCTCTTGTCAAAACTTGACAACAATAATAAAAAAAAGGTATATATTATATTATGACGATAGCAATAATAATACTTTTCTTATTACTATTAGGGTCTATGGGAGATAAAATATTTTTTTTAGAGATAATGTAATCCTCATCTTTCTTTCTTTTTCCTTGTAGTCATTCACAATTCACAATTTAACCACTAAGAACTAAAAGAAAAGAAAAAAGGCGAGTTATGTCATCAATATTCTCTTTTTTTTTAAAAAAATTCTTTGTGCGCTTGGTCATTGGTGAACTAATTTAAAATAACCTATCATAATATTTTGTATCTAATATATTCACGCAGATAATATGAAATAATATTATATATTAGTGTACATGTTGTATTATATTTTATTGTATAAAATTGAATAATGGCGTATATAGTACTCTTCGTACTTTTGTTATTGAAGTAGTAAAAGGTTTATAATAATATAATAGTTTAGCATTGTGTGTGTGTATGTAGTAGACGTATGTGGCGAGTCTTACAAAATATATTGAAATCAGATAGTTTTAGTTCTCATAATGTTCAATATATATACATAATTTGATGATGTACTTAATTTTCAGCTTTTTCCAGTTCAATTCTTTGAACTACATTAATAAAATGTCATAAAATTATTCGTAATGTTTCCAGCAGTTTCAAAACGCATAATCTATAAGAAAACTTTTTTTTGACTTTGTTTGGTTTCATTTCTTCCCCTCAAGTTTTTATCGCATTTCATTTATGCCTGTAGCCTGTACATAAGTATTTTATATATATCTGTCTAGAATCTAAACAAAAACTGGTAATATTTGTTACATACACCTCTTTTTATTGTTAGTCAATTATTAGTAAGATATTTAAGGCAGTTCATCTTTATCGTTTATCAATTTCAGTACTTCTGCGTTCATTTTCTGCATTTGTTTGTGACTCCACGGTCCAATTCTGAACCGTACCAAAGTCCCCAAATAGAGGTACTGTTCGTTGTTGATGTGATGGAACTATAATATGTATCAAAGAAAAAGAAAATATTCATCAATGCTTGGAAATTCATTTTCAAGCTTTCCCTGTGTACTGTTTTTATTAGTATTTTGTATTCTCTCCTTACCATCTACATCATCCATTGAATTGAAACCACCAAACAAATCCAAAAGAGTTTGTCCAGTGTAGAGAAAACCCCACAAACCGTTAGGTTGAGGACTGTAGAAACGACGACGAGATCTCTGAGAGTGGCGATGCATTTCTTTCTCATTGACTAAAGAAAGTCTGCAAGTAGGACAGTTCTATAGAAATGTAAAAAAATCAACAAATTATTTTAGTAATTATTATACATTATACACTATAAAACTGAAAACAATTGCATTATTATTCATATAATTGGTCAAATTCTAATATTTAATTCAACTCACCAGGCTTACTAAAAGCCATTTTGTAAGGCAAGTAGTATGAAAATTGTGATGGCATGGCAGGGATTTGGCGTCTTGACTCGTCAGTAAATCCCAACAAATCGCACAATTCTAAAACACACACAAAAATATCATAGTTTAGTATTTAGTATCCACATGCCAAATGGTGTTTAAACTTTATGACATTAGATGTATAGTTATATTTTGTACGGTTTATTTTACCTCGTCTCCACCTTCTTCCAGCTTAGCTTCAGGATATCTATAAATGAAACATAATCAATAATAAATAGTATAGAGTTTTGTAATATTGTATTTTGGACTAGTATACTATAACTGAAATTAACTGTGTACATAATATATAATATAATATTGCCACACTGGTATCATTAAGGAAAAAAAAGTTTTGAAATTATAAACCTCCTTCATTTTCATTACACTTTTAACTGTATGAAAGTGTGGATTGCACCTTATTACTTATTACTATTACACATACTACATTACATATTACATGTTTGCATGTTGCGATGATTGCTATTATTTAGTGTGTGAGGTTCCCATTCTATTCCCACGTTTAAACAATTCTAGTTCCTCTCTTCTTTTTCTCATTCTTTCAATTTATTGATGTAATTTAGTTTAGCAATCACAATTTTTATTTTGTCATGTCATTTTTATCCCTACCTTAAAATTTTCCCCACATAACAGTTTACAATTTCATTCATTCATTCTTGTTTTACATGCAGTTATTCAGATAGCTAATTGCACATCACACAGGTTATTTCCATCTTTCGGTACTCGGTATTGTTGCACACACGTTGTTGTTCATTATTACTACACATGTAATATTTTGTTTTGTACCTCGAAGCTTGAATCTAATTTTTGGACGCGTACTCCTATGTCAACTGTCAACTTTCTTTGTCTCAAAGGGACACATCTTATTATTATTAATCCCGGTAGACTTCATTACATACCTAGATATTTCTAGATAATAATATGTAATACGTAATATGAGAGTTAAAAGCAAATGAAGTGAGTCAAAAGTACAAGATGTGTATTTAAGATGTACTCGAATGTGAAACAGTTGATGAGATATTATACCCAGTTCTACGTTGTAAATATACATGTGTAACGATTACTATATACTATTTTCTGTAGTTATATAAACTGTATACAAAATACAACATTCAACATGCATAATACGTACTTTTCTGATAATCAATCTTTGTCAATGACAATAATAATTATAACGATTATTACTACAAGAGGACAGTGTTGATTTTTTTTTCTCTTAAATGATATTATCATTGTCTCGTCTTTCGAGTTGACTGTCACACTACACCATTTATGCTACCTATTACCTGTATTGTCATTACCATTATTACTATTACTTTTTCATGCACCTACAATCTACATAAAAGACGCACCTTTTACACAAGTGAAGCTTGTCCATTGTCTACATAATACGTAATACGTAATACTGAATATGTAATATTACATAGACAAAGTAGGAAAAGAGAATAACCATAATATAGCTAAAAATTCTACGTAATTAATTTTATGTTGTCTACCTCTACTTGCAGAATATTTCCTTTTCTCATAACTCATAGCTCATAGTGTACTATGTGCGATACGGTGGTGTGTACTGTGTACAGTGTACATAGTGTAACATCTTTAAATGAGTGGAGTTATTACACATGACATTATCCACATGAAAAGAACAGCCTACTAGTTTTAACTATCCTCATATCTCATACGACATTCATCATGTGCATAAATCCTCTCCATCATCATCTACTACACTAAAATACCTTTGTACATCATAATATATAATATATCATATGTATACACTGTACAAAAAACTCAAAGCGTAAAAACCAGTAGCATAAAAAAAATGAAACGACACAATAATAACTCCTCCATAAATAATACATGTAACATGTATGTTAGACTATTATGTAGTTGTGTTATGGAATGCAAAAAGAACACTATTGAAATTTAAAGCTTGTAGGTATAATATTATGTACGTGTATAATATATATATATGCCTGATGCATGAGTTGCAAAAAGGCAACATACAAACAAAAGTGCAAGTACATTTCATACTTTTATGTGAAATGACTTTAGACATTCATATTCTTTTAAGCTCCCTGTAGGTATATTTTATATTATAAATTATAATATGACATACTGAAAAAAACGTTGATTATCATTAATCATTAACATTGAAGTGACAATAGAAAAACTGGAAACTTAAAACTTACTGATCAATATGTTGAGAAAGCCAAACGTAACTATTCCTTTTCTTGAGAATGGCATGGATGAGACGAACGCGAGTTCTCATCTGGAGGGAAACAATCAACGAAGTCATTGAAAGAAATAAGTTGCAGCAAACCAACATATGAACATGATGAACCTGGAATAAAACAGAAACAAAATTTATACTTATTGCTCAAAATATGAAATATTTTTCTTTGTCATATCCAAATTCTATCTAGATTCTATGGCATGGAACACTTTTGATTTTCAAATGAGACAGTGATAGATGTCGAATGTATATGATAAATGAAAAATCACCATGTAAAAAAAAAATCTTTTAAAAATAGATTTATTAATACAATGTGCCAATACAACAAAAAAACAAAATGTACTAATAATACCATACTGATTTCCAACATGGATAAAGATGTTCCATGTTCTAATTCTAAAAGACAAGATATTTCCAACTCAAGGTTATGGGAAGAAAGGCAGCAGGAGAAGATTTTAAAATTATCACCTTATCTTTAGTTTTTTTTTTCTTCAAACCTATGAAAAAGATGAGTCATGGGAGCTAACAATTAACTAGTTACTAGTAAGTATACATATGGATATAGACAGAGTCTATTAGAGAAGAGTCTTAATTTACTATGTACATTGTATACATGCAAAACATTTCATGTCTAAAGATTGAAAACAAAATTGAGTATCTACATGTATACCTATAATATGTAATAATTGTTTATTCCTATAATTATGAAGCATAAATTAAATTAAAAAGAATATATTGTTTTGTTGTTATATTTTTTTACAGTGGAAAGCCGACGCTTCTTGATATATTTTTACTTTTTACGGGTGTCTAGTGTTATTATGAGTTATTTTTTCTCTTTTATCTAATTAAAACTTTTTATGTGGTTGTGGTTTTAAAACATGAGTAAAAGTGTTGATACATAAAAGTTATTATAAATTGAATGGAATGGAATTGAAATGAAATGAGGAGGGTGTTTGTTGAAAACATCATTATTGTATAATAATGAAAGGATCTCAGTCTTTAACGCCACAGTAATTTCCTGTTTACATTACATTACCTGCTCAATTTTTCCTTCTTAAGATTCTTCAGAAATGTCTACTGTCTGCAAATGTATACAGCATACAAAATACAGTAAACATACACACATACAACATGCAGACATCCCTTGCTTAACACCTACCGTCTTGAATGATGTATTGTGTAGACTATAATGAGTATAGTCAGCATTCAGTAATAATTAAACTTTATTTCTTATCTTTGGAAAAAAAAGCGTCCGTTTCAAACAAAACAAAAACAACAACAAATGGAAACATAAATATAAATATAAACTTAACATTGAAACCCTTTCGTTTCTTTTATGTAGAGTTTACAGAACAAACAAACAGAATATTAAAGAGTCATTTATACTTCTAAAGTCTAAAGGTATAGTTTTTTTCCCTACTTATTATTGTTTCATTTAACACCGACACTGTCTTCAATCTTCAATCGTCAAAAATCAAAAATGTATGCCTTATTCTTTGCACTTACAATTAAATTTCGTATAAAGAAGAAAAATAAACAATATTTTTTATTTATTATCAACTTACCAGATCAAAGAGAAGAGCTGCCAAATCAAATTTGAAGTTGATAGAGTATGCTACATTGGCATAGGTGTCTTCATTCAGTCTCCGGTCATTTTTACGTTTGGAACAAACTTGGTCAAAGATGCAAATAGATAGAGCATGAAGTGTTTGAATGATGAGTAGTCCAATTTCTGACAGCATAAAAATAGCACTGTGGAGACCAAGGTTGAAATCATAGGCAGACGACATGGCATGATTTTGTGCCCGATTTTCACTCTCATTCTCATTTCCCTGTTCCAACTCATCTTCATTCTTGCCGTACATACTCTGCGAGTTGATGTACCATCCCATCACTACAAAACATGAAACACACAAAATTTATCAATACACAATACATACATCATTCAAATATCAACACAAACACACACAGTGTTGAAATACAAGTTGAGCACTGATTGGCTCTAAATATCATGTATTATCTCCACAAACCTGCTACAAATAGAGAAATGGATGCAAAGAAAATGAAGGATAAAAGTCCCAAAATCCTTCTCCTTCTGATCTCTCCATTGGTCGTCCAATCGTTCATCAATATGAGCTGTGGAACACAAAACAGAAAAGATTTTCATACTATTGGTTCAAATCTTCATTAATTCATCGCCAACATCAAGATTCAAGATTCAAAATTCAATGTTATGTTTTGTTCTCTATTCAACTGTACACTTTGTACTGTGTACATAATATATTGAGAGTTCAGCTCAGTTCATGGATTTCGAATAAATGCAAGTTGTCGTATTTCTACTTGACAATAGTTTTTTAATATTAAAATATTCACACTCAGATTATTTAATCTCCCTGTATTTTATACATTCTTATTTTAGAGGCTGGAGCTTTGAAAAGAAATATCATCTAAAACTACGACTACCGACAAACAACAAATACATAAAGAGGGCATAAACAATATTCTATATTCTACATTTAAATAAGTAGATTCACTATTCACTATACATCTATAATCCCTTCAGCTCTACTCTCTAAACATTAATTATGCACATGGAACAACTGAAAAGTGATACGTTGGTTTGTACTGTACACATCTTTCAATGTAAATCCTATTTTTGGCTTACCTACTTTGTCTACTTACTACTTACTATACTCATACAAATACAAAAAACACACGCATGCACACGCAAACAAAAGCAAGAGACGTAAAATTTAAATTAAATGTATCAATTCATCCTGTTCTGAAACCATAAACATCAGCATCAACTATGAGATTCAAAAACAACATGTTATTATTCTGCTCGTAATAAAACAATTATTATTATTATTATTGTGCTGTGTGTACAAATAAGAGTATATGTATATATAAATGTATGCTACTAGGTTTTTTCTAGCTAATTTTTTCCTGTATATAATAATATAATATAGTGTTTATATCTAGAATCTTGAGTTTGAGGTTAGTTTCCGTAGCTAAAATCATACATGTACATTTCTCTCTCTCTCTTTCTTTTCATTTCAATTACCTACAATCTTCAGTCATTATTTTATTATTAAGATTGAAGCGTGGTCGAATAGAATAATATAGAACGCATAGTACAGAATATGGGACGGATTCACTGTGGAATGCTCATTTTTATTATTTATTTCTATTTGAAATATTAGAGAGAGCATATATATAATATATATGTAACAATATTATTTAAACCGTGAACCATCATGCGTAACGAATCGAGTTAAACCCTGTACATTATATTTATTATTACACACTACCCACCATAAGTACATTACGTGAATGACGAAGTGAGTGAACGAGATGATTTACATGAAATTAGCCACAGAATCAAAATATATAGAGAAAACTGAAATAGTATATATATGTACACACAAAGAGTACAACAAAATACAAAATAGAACAAAGCAAAAGTATGGAGGATGCGCTCTCTATATAATATACAATATATTGTTCTCTTTTATTGCATGATGATTCCAGTCATTTCATCATCGTCATGCATTCGTTCATATCCATAATAGTTCATATTATACTGTGAATACATTCTGCCTACCTACAGATTATAGATATGGCTTAATAAAAAGTATAGAATATAAAAGACACATGCACATATACATATGTATGCAGGAAAAAAACGTAAATATAAAAGAGTCATGAAATTTAATATAATAATATAATATAATCCTGATAAAAAATGGATACATATAATACTTATTTATATACATTCAACCAGGTACTATTCATTATTCATTATTCGTGACTCATTACTCTTACTAAAAAAAGAAAACTCAAACTCATATTAATTTTGTTAATTACGACATTCATTTGTACACTGTAATTGAAACTGGACAAGTTCTAAGCTCAAACAAATAAACAGAAATTCTCAGTAGAAAAAACAACACTTGTATAATATATTATATATTCTTTTTCTTTGATATGGCTGATGCTCAATGTTGTGTCTTTACTACATGATGAATAATTAATAATGATCACTACAAACTACAAGTGCAATTTGTAATGCATAATTATATAACGTTATTAAAAACAAAGTCAAAGTGTGATGAGTTACTTAATTCAATGAATTATAGCCCATTGTTCACTGTCCATTTTGAAAAATACATTATACATTATGTAGTCGTTACAAAAACCAAACAGATGCAAGTTCAGGGTCAAATATCAGATATCTATGAGACTTTTCACCTTTTCCTCAGACTCGAGGCTCTAGACACGACTGTAGGTCTGACACAACACAGCACAACCCCAACAAAGATATATAATAATAATATATATGGTATATAAAAGATACACAATGTACAGAACACAATGCACACTGCCTAAGTACTACCTTTTACATGTAAACTGTAAACCTACTGTACAACATACAATATACATGGCGTATATCGTGTACTGTAAAATGTATAGTGCACAACAACACATAATATTAGACATTCTTATAACTTGAACCTTTACAATTTACATCCTACATTCTACATTCTGTACTCTATACAGACATCTACAATACACCTATCACCTATACAATTTTCATCTATGTATAACATGAATATTACACATTACACATGGTATGTTTTTCTACAACGTGAATTTTCAAGATCAGTATGATTTATTTATTGGTGGAAAAAAACAAAGAATTTCTTTCTTCACAAACGTCCAGCAGGCAACAGCCAGGACAAACTTCCAACTTCCTTGTTTACAAAGTTTATCCGTACAGGATTTTGCAATATGCTGAGTATGATGCAACATCCAATATCCAATACAAATATAAATATAATATAGAATATAACGTACAATGTACATCAACAATGCCCATATTTAGAAGTAAATTTACAAGTCACGATGCAGAATTTTGAAAAGGTTGAAATAAAATATATCTTACATAGTTATGTCTCTCTTTGCATAGCTGACGAGCAAGTTGAAGGAACCCGATGATGGAGACAAAGAAGATCCAGCCTAAGGCATCCTCCAACATCTAAAACATACACACATATAACATAATATAAAAAACTACATCAAACAATGCTCAACTTTGCACCCGCTTCATCATAAATTGAAAAAACTTGAACGTAAAATTATTTTGAAAAAAATGTGCAATTTACCTGAACGTTGACAACACCAAAGACAAAGACCACTTTGTAAAATACCAAATTCCAAAACTGATCTTTGACATTTTCCTGTTCCGATGCTCTCAAGTTTCCAAAAACACTTTTTTGCACTGAGTGACTCAAAAGAATTAATAGACAATACGCCAAGTTCACTAGGGGCTGCAAGAAAAAAAACATAATCAATATACAAATGAAACTGGGAATATTATACATTAATACACGAGACATCAAAACTACACCTTTTTAAAAATATTTTCATATTTTTATCGTTAATATTAATAACGCATGAAAAACCATGTACAAACTAAAGACTAAAGAATAGAAACATAAAACTGAGTTTTCATACGACGTCATATGTCATATATTTGATATTATGAAATATATCTAAAATATCTTTTACTACGCATTACACTCATACAGTATATATATAGAGAATATGAGCTTATAAAAACATTATGACATGTTGACTCTTATTTAATTTTTAATTCCTTCATTCCGATCGTCCTCCACGAAAATTGAAAGTACATAATATTATTATGCACACCACAAAAGAATAACATGAATGCAACACGAATGAAAATGTATCACAGTTCATAGTTCATCCACTAAATTACGAGTTTTCATACTTGAGACTTGATGCATAATCATCAAGGTATTCTTTGTGTAATTGGCTCTAATAAGTTCCTTAATTTGTATCAAATATATATACAATATAAAATTCCTTCTTACTCCTTATGCCTGATTTACATACAATAAATTCAAATTCAATATTCAATGTAATTATACCTGTCCCAAATAAAAATCCTCTTTTGATGAATGGAACCCCACTTTTGTAAAATTACTCATAATTGCTACTGTTGTTGTTGTCAATGCTGACACAGCATCAGTGCTACAAGTTTGAGTATTATTCTCTACTTCCATTTCCATTTTGTACTAATAAAGAACAACAGGTCACATCCAAAATATCCACTATCCACTGTCAAATATCAAAATATACGCAATCCACAATCCACAAGCCACACTACACCAAAATTTTAATAGGAAGATTTAACATTTCACTACTGATGTGACATGTGAGCATTTCCTGAGCTCACGTCTCACGTATACGCAATACACAAATCACAAATGTAAATTGGAATGCAACATAACACACAAGGAACAAAACACACACACTCACACACACACGACGTTCCTCCAAGATCCAAGACGAAGAGTGAACCACTTGTAAAATATTAATAAATGCGAAACAAATAAACTCTGGACTCTGGATTGTCTACTGTATACTTGTATACTTGTTCACTTTCCGACGAACTGTGATTAAAAAATAATTATCATTATTGTCTTACATAAGTATCAAGTATGAAGTACGAAGTATCGTACGAAGTATGAAGTAAGAAGTAAGGAGTGAGTCGAACTTATGTTGTTCTTTTTCTCATCCTCAATCCTCAATCCTTGATGAGAAAAAATATACAAATAGACACATGGACTGCTTGGAAAGAAGGAACATGTACAATGTACCCCAACACGCTCATACTACTCTTACTCAAACTCAGAATCGTACAGTATACGTATACGGCGTACCAGTATAACCAGTAGACAACACAAAGGAAAGGCTAGAGGTTCCAGCTCTCTCATCCCCAATCCAATCCAATCCTAACCCATCCTATGCAACGCAATGTAAATCCATATTTACAAACATCATAATAATATAGTTTCCCTATTACTCTCAACTCTCAATTCAACTCAGCTCAGCTCAAACTCAAGTCAAAGTTAAAGTGGAAAACAGAGAGTTGCTTGATACTAGTACATGAGCTCAAATACTTGTATGCTGTATTCTGTATGCGTATGTACTTGTGTGTAGTGTGTAATATGTGTACACGAATTGCGTTTCTCCTGTTGCCTCCAACTTGGTTTCTGGTTGGCAGTAAGCTTCATTTACACTTACTCCTTTCCCCTTTACTCTGTTAAACTCTGCAACTTTCCTACATACACTTTAGTTGGATTAGAACAGGCATGAAGCATAATACATAATACACGATACAGGACACATGTATCTACGCAATAAAGTTAAATCTCAGTGTGGTGTGTTGTGTGCATTGTGCAGAAGCATATACACTTTTTTTTTATTTTGCCGATTCTTCACTATTGTATTGTATTCTTATCCAGCCAGAAAACTTGAACTTCATCTCCAACTCCGTCAAGTCAACACACAGATGCATAGATATTGTATACTGTATACTCTATTTTGTATGAGTATTGAATATCTGTATATATATTCAAAATTCAGATGAAGGACCTTCTTGCAAAAACCAGTTTCGCATCATAAAGAAAATGAACTTTTTTTCACGGCTGGCTCACTACTAATACTATCTGAACTATGATGATGATAATGTATGGAGTATGGACTGTGGACATTATGTGCAACTATCAACTACTTTCATACATTATACATTATACAGAAAATGAAACTATCCTAGTCAAGTCCCAGATAAAAAAAAAGGTAAAAAAATGAGAAAAAATACAATATTATGCAATCACACCATGTAAAAATGCACGCTAATGACTAATGAGGGATAGATAAAATAAATGGTGCATTGAAAACATAATGTACACTACTGGTTTAAATTATACTTCTTTGTCCATTAGACAAAATGTGACTTCAGAGGAATACTATCATCATCATTACTATTTACTATGAATTATGTATATACATTATCCTATGGATGCATTTAAAATGTTTAATGGTTCTAAGAGTAAGTCTCACATCTCTCTTCTTTCTATCAAACATCAAACAGATAAAAGATACATAATATGAGTAAATATTGCAAATTCATCATGTTTCTTTCCTTTATCCAGCATCTTACTTATGAATCTGTATTTAAATTGGCAAGATTGGCAATGTCAACATTCAACAATCACAAATGTCATCTTTGAATATCAAAACACTTCAGTGTATTATGCAGTACATTAATATTATTGTATCATTTTTTTCAAAAACAAACTTATTTAGATACTTGTGAGGAAAAATACCTCAAGACTCAAGACTAAAGATTAAAGATGGTAATAATTCTTGATATATATAATGTGAACTGTGACAAAACCAAAATAATATACAGGGAGATTGAAATAAATATATATATAGTTTAAAAACATTTTCCTATTCCTTCTCAAAAAACCAGTTTGATGTTACACATTATAGGAAAAGAAAAAGATTCATGCAAAAATATACAAAGAGGAAAAGATTTCGATTTCGACACAAGACAAAATATAAATATATGTAAATAAGAGGGAACCAAATCGTCCAAAAGTCTCTAAATCTTTACTCTCTTTACCCCCTTGCCCCGTTCATCCCGTTCGTTGGAACAACAAAAAAGACCAACAAAACTGCTCCCTTTTATGAACTACGTAGTAAATAGTAAAGCTAAACCTATACAAATGTTTATTGTACTACAGGAAAATTATATGTACATTATAATAATATACCCTCATGTCATGACATATCACCTTCAATAACGATATATGGAGTAAGGATGCACGCTATAAGCTACAAGTTATACCTTGTATATATTGTACACTGTACAATTTAGTGGTTATTGGTTACTTTTCATCCATCTCAAAACTCAGAACATTATTGACTATACATTACAGTTGTACTGTATACTGTATTGTGCATACAATAAAATAGTATACATAGTAAATAGTAACCTACGTAAAAAATGTAATGGACAGAATAGAAAATATTCTTTTACAACAATAATTGTTATTTAGAAGTGACCCTACATTTATATAATAGAATATTATGTACCAAGTATACAGTCGGAATGTATTTAGAATTCAGGCATGTAGTAAATGTCTATCTTGTACATTGTACATTGTATATTATATATGCTATGATATAATATAATACTAATGCAGCATGCAGAGTAAAAAAAAGTCGTGTCTATCTGTCCATCCATCCTCAACTACCTTGAATCAATGTGAACTTGGACTATTTCTTGAAATGAAACGAATGCCATCCACATTTTTTTTTTAATTTGCAGTAATCCTGTACAACAGAACAAAGTCAAAAGATACCTTTGGAAATTGATAATCCAAAAAGATCTATGGTCCATCATCATAATCATCATCTAGGATACATAATATGCACAACGAAACGTAAAAAAGTAGAAGTGCACCATGTTTAGCATTAGTAGGTTCAAGGTGAATTAAAATGTTACTTGTACACTCTATCTACTATCTACACTCCACATTCTACACTCCACTCCAAACATATCCTTCTCGAACACATCTTTGTGTATCTTTGTGCTTTGTGTATAATGGAACTTATTATGAGCGTCTTTGTATTTTGTGTATCATAATTTTTGGCGTTGGAGAATAAAATACAATGGAGAACAATAATATGAAACGTACGATATACGATACATAATACAAAATACATACAACATACATCCTTCTCCCTCCTCGTTCGTGTGCATGAGATTCGAGCTTCAAGATTGATTCAACTTAACACGTTTTATATATTTTTACTCCAAATTATTGATTACTAGGAATTGGTTACATCTATGTACATAAAAAAACATTAAACATGATGAAAGTTGAAAGCCGCAATTTATAGTAAATAGAAAAACGGTCCAAACTACAAAAATCTCCAAAGGTAAATAAAAAATGCACGTAGAATTCACGTTGAATAGCAAATTATGTAACACATAATAATAATATTACGAGTTGTGAGTGCATTTTAAAATAAAAGCATGGTAATAATCACAATTACTGTTAAAAAAAAAGGAGAGAAAAAGTATATAGTAATAACAATAATTGTGGAAAAATTTACAAGTAAAACGTCGAGGTTAGATGAGTAAAATACAGTCAAAATGTGTATACTTTATCCCTCATGTAGACTCACAACTAACAAAACTAACAGACACATATGCACATGTATATACAGTGTACTTGATACACAATATTTACCATGCATGGAGTTTGTTCTCTCTGTGTAAAATTACTGCAAAGCACGAATAAAATCATATTGTACACTAAACACTAAACACATAAGACCTTATAACATAACATTTGAAAGTGGTAAGACAAGATTTTGATGAAAAAAATAATACATATATGATATATTATACACACATGGTCTGTCCGAGTGAGCTCAAGAACACAATGTTGTTGTCATTAACATGTACATTGTACAGTACAGTACAGTACAGTACAATACTACACAGCACACAATACTACACAGCACACAGCAGATGCAGCTTATATAATAATAATACTAATACATTACATATATATTATATTACACTTTCTGCAGATAGCCTTTTTATCATTTTACTTTCAACCACACACAAATGCACAATATTATACTTCATAATATACACCATTCATACATTTATACTTCAAGTCCATTGCGGTGACATTAGCAAAAACATGAAGGCAGTATATGTAGTATGTAGATACAACGTAAATGTTAATTATCAGTAGAATGACAATGATAACAAACTGTCAAATATGAGATTTTTGAATGTATGCAAATCATAAATTAAATGCTAATACCAGCACTGATTGAGAAAAGCCTGAGGATCTGAGACGTCAATTAGCTTTAAATTTTTACAAAAAAACTTACAGTCTCATACATCATCCAACTACTTTACATGCTAATAATGATAGTTAATAATAATTATTATTAGCAGGACAGAGAAATTGTATAAAAAATGACGGTGGCAAAAAAAATTGTAATGTTTCACTTCAACGGCTGAAGGGTATGTAGTTAGTTGTAAGTATGAAGTTCAAACAAGGATAAAATGCAAATTCATTCCTCGTCAAAACATACATACATACATAGATGCAGGTAGGGATATTATGTATTTAAGTCATTCGCGATTACATAAACTTATTTTTAATACAAGAATGTAAATAAAAAAAATAAAAGAAAAAAAAATTATTTTTAGAGTATTTTTCACAAAAAAAATTCATGACGTTTGACGCTCATGGAGAACTGAAGATGTAATGTACCAAAAAACCAAACACCAAAAAATACTAAATAATAAATAAAGTAGTCAACAAGCATATCCAAGAATTTTCATATCATCAAACCAATATCAAAAATTAATGGATTGCATAAATAGAAAATATATAGATAGAAATAGAGATGGAACGTAGATTCAGTCAGGAAATTTTTTTATATAATGAAACGACAGTAGTAGTTTATTATGATTACTACCGAAATATCATCATGGGCGTATATTATATCGTATGTGGAGTTTTAAAGAGTGCTTTGTTTATTATTATTAATAATATCATATATATATCATATATATATATATATATATATAAGCATATATAGTAATTTATGGGCGATAGAGTAAAAGCTATTTAGTTCTTTCTGCCTGCTCTGAGCTCTGAGACAATGCTAGCCTTGAAAAAAAATTCTTAGTAGAAAACTCAAAGATTGTCTTCCGACCCCTTTCTTGTGCATGTCAATTCTTCATACTGAAGGTTCACTGGCCATTTGCTCACTATACTCTATACACTTAACAAAATAGAATAGAGATTAAATAATAATCATAAGAATTCTTGTAAATAAAAAACAATAATGGGCCAAAGTAAAGTAAAGGAAAGGCTCAAAGCTCAAAGGCTCCTCTATGACTTTTTTTTTCCTTTTCATTCTGCATGCTCATCAACAAGTGCATAAAAAATCTATATGTATTGTAAATTGTAAATGTGGAAGGTGTGTAGTATGAATACATAGGTACATGTGTATGGATTTTGTAAAGTACAAATAAGTAAAATATATATTATATACAAAATACATACTTGAACATGTGCCTTTTGCATGATCAAGCCGAATGCACATGGTCTACCTACAATAAACATCCTTCGCGTATATGTGTATTATGTACTATGTATTTTTGTTATTTGTGCATAAAACGTACTTGTAACTTGTATGTTACACGTTATCCAATACACAATATTCATGTTATACTTTATGTAGAGTACTAATGGTAAACAGTAAACATTGACACAGAAATAGCACTACATCACATTAAAC
>JABASP010001303.1:0-31326 GCA_019776565.1 Sminthurinus signatus | reverse complement strand
CACTTTTTTTCAGTGAATTTTCAGTGATCACTTTTTTTCAGTGAATTTTCAGTGATCACTTTTTTTCAGTGAATTTTCAGTGATCACTTTTTTTCAGTGATCAATTTTTTTCAGTGATCAATTTTTTTCAGTGATCAATTTTTTTCAGTGATCACTTTTTTTCAGTGATCAATTTTTTTCAGTGTTTTTTTTTCAGTGATCTTTTTTTTTCAGTGATCAATTTTTTTCAGTGATCAATTTTTTTCAGTGATCAATTTTTTTCAGTGATCTTTTTTTTCGGTGATCACTGAAAAATGCTTCTCATGTCAAGATCTACTCGAAAAAATGATAATAAACCTAAGGATTTTTGGAAAATTAAGTTTTCACACTTTGGTATAATTAACAATTGAACAACGATGAAAAACTAAAAAAATCATAACTACGCTAATATATGTTCAAATTTAATGCTGTAACCCATCAAAATTCTTCTCTCGTCAAGATCTACTCGAATCAATGCTAAAAACGCATGTAATTTTTTACATTTAATTTTTCACACTTTGTTATAGTTAATAATTGAAAAATGATCAAAAATTTAAAAAATCATAACTATGCCAATTTATTTTCTAAACTACTGCTGTAACCCTAGGATTTTTGCAAAATTTTTTTTTACACGCTGGTGTAATTAATAATATAAAATGATGAAAAATTAAAAAAATCATAACTGTGCTAGTTTCTGTCCGAATGTTTTACTTGTCTTATTGAGTAGACTGTGTATTTATTTCATCTGTACCGTTTAATATTTGGACATTAAAAATACATCAGTTTATCTGTACTTCCCAAATTATAATGTTTTTGAATGAAATTTTTATTTTAACATCAATTCATTTTAGTATAGCTTCATGTCTTAAAATTTTAATTTAATAAATGGTAATAGTTGTCCATAAAAGGACACAATATCGAACGAATAACATTTAAAATATAGCAGTTCGATAATTTTTATACCTTGTAATCATTTGTAAATTATATTTCTAGTGTTCATAGTTTTGAAACCATAACAGTTATTAAAATAAAACATTATATACCAAGTACAGCAGAGTTTAAAGCTATTGTAGCCTGAACAATTTTTCTCTTAATTCAAAATTTGGCAAACTTCATCATGCAGTTAATCAAAAACCGGTGAACCGCGCATGGATAGCTTGATCTGAGTTTTTAAAAGACTTCAGAAGTTTGTGGGGCTGTTTGAGGAAGGCCAAAGAGCAGGTGATGCAGGTCCATAGGACGAGGATCCACCATGATGATCATTAACAATTTGTTCTGGTACAGCTTCACGGTTGGATGTCGGGAGAGAATTAAAATCAAAAACAGACTCCGAAAGCATAGCTGGTCCTATTTAAGCAATTACAAATAAAAACGAAGTTTTAGATTTAAAATCAAGATTTAAGATAGTGTTTTTAGATAAATAAAACTTTCTACGAAGAAATTAAAATGTTAAAAACCAAGGGATTTGGGTACCACTGGCATGAACAGGGCTGGGCAAAGCAGCAGAACTTGACCAGCTGTCGTAATTGTCTAAAAAATCAGGCAAAGTTGGTAGTTGATCAAAAGCGAGGCCGGTGTAAGCATTGATATAAGTAGATTCCGGTACAGGGGCGACTTCACTATTTTCCAGGTCTACTATTGTATCTATCAATAAAATAAATTTTTGACAAATGATATGTTAATCAAAGGAGAAAACATCTTATCTAATTAATTCTTGTTTAGACTCCTAGTTTTTTTTAAAAAGCTGATTGTTGAGTATATTATTCAAGCTGTTGCTTTTAAAGCAATCAAGAATTAATTGTAGTTTAAACAAAAGTTTTAACCTACAACGCATCGAGTATGGATACTTTAAAAATACACGCTATGCTTAAATTAAATACGGAGTAGAGATTATACTTACCATTCAAAAAGTCATTTGAGACTTGATTCGTCAGGGTGTTTGCATCGGCAAAAGACTCATCAGTTTCCAGTAAGTATGACATTGAGGGGTTGTTCGTGTTGCTTTCCGAAATATCAAAGGGTACTACGTGATCCATGTTCGTTTTATTCGTTTTAGAGGTGGTGGAACAACACTAACAAGACGGATCTGCGAATCACAAAAATAATATTTCGCTGTCCAGAATTACAACTTGATATGAGATCCGACCATCCACCTAACTCAATTGCACACCAAAGATGTTTTGCGACAGCTCTTCTAGATGTACACCAAAAAATAAACCAAAAGTTTAGCGACAGCTCTTCTAGATGTATACCAAAAAATAACCCAAAGTTTTGCGACAGCTCTTCTAGATGTACACCAAGAAATTTTGTACATCAAAAAATTTTGTACACTCACATTAACGCGCCCAAAAAAACTTGTACACTCATAAATGTTAACCACAATCCCATTCCCCCCAAATTTTATTAGAAAATATTAATGTTCAAGTTTAAATATTAATAAAATTAAATTTGTGTATTACCTGCAAGTAGTCTGGCCTTGGATCTTCTCTCTCTCTCTGTGCACTCGGCTCGGATGCTGTGGATCAAGTGATGGCGAACACTCTGCTTAGGTGTTTTATACGGCTGCGCGCGGGGAGTAAGGAGGCGTATGAAGGAGCGACAACGCGATCATACGAGAGTCAAAGACCTTGTCTCAAATGAGGGGAGAGAGTGAGGAAAATGGAGCGCGGTTCTTTAGGATTTGAATCCCTAGATTAATAATCCATAACCCCATTACTCCCTATGGAAAGCTTACAATAACAGACGCCGACCACTCAGCGTACATATACATGACATGTTTTAGAATAGATATAAATTAGAGGTGTGTGCAAAACCTTGTTACACTCGCATTAACGCGCCCAAAAAAACTTGTACACTCATAAATGTTAACCAAAATCCCATCCCCCCAAATTTTTTTAGAAAATATTAATGTTCAAGTTTAAATATTAATAATATTAATAGTAATATTCAAGTTAAAATATTAATAATATTAATAGTAATATTCAAGTTAAAATATTATTAATATTAATGTTCAAGTTTAAATGTTAATAATATTAATATATGTTGTACACCAAATATGTTGTACACCCAAGATGTTTTGGGATAGCTCTTCTAGATGTACACCAAAATTGTGCGGGTTTTTCCTGAAGAGAACTTATTATACATAAACTAGCATGCTATGAATAAATATTAAGTATATTGAAGTATGATGGTAAAATGATGAAACTATTAAACTACAATATTACTTAAAAAGCCGTACTTATAAATATAAATGTTCGTGATTTTTCCCAAGAATAAACCAAATATGTAAAAGAATAAAATAGATTGAAGCGGATCGGAGAGTATTATGTATCAATAAATACATAATGGATATTTATTAATAACTTTTATGATGTTGGAGATTCTAGAAAGATCTGAGTCTGCCTAAGGTTTTTATATATGACAGTGTATGTATAAAATATATCTTAACTTAAAATATAATATTGAAGAAATTACCTTAAATTTCCTGACTACAATTTATAGTCTAATTCGATGGAATTCGAACAATGGCTTCAGTCCAGAAACAAGTTGAATTTCACAAAAGTTGAATGAATAAAATAATAAATCTCAATGTGTGATTCTTCTCACAAACTGAGCAAGTAATGTTATAAGTTCAAAAAGACAAAATAGAATGGGCTCGCAACTGTATGCTAATCTCTCTTGAGAATAGAACACAGTGGGAGTTGTTGGCCATGAGGAGCTCAAGGCCAATCAGGTTCCTAGGTTTTCATATAACATACGCGGAAAATGAGACATAAGAGAAATACATATTATTTCCTTTGTAAAAACAAACCCCTCCTTATTTATTTGAAAGTTATTACATATGCAAAGTTGTTTCTCCTGCATTTCTAGAATAATTAATGAATCATGCAGTTGCTTCATGACCAGCTGTGAATGACCTTCTCTGCCCAAAGGCTGCTGTGGAGCTAGTCATCTATGGCGATGACTCTGCCTAGATGTTTTATACGTCTGCACGGGCGGAGCTTAAATGCGTCACAGCCAATGAGAGCGCTCGTACGAGAGAGAGAGCTTTTTAACTCTCAGCCATTGAGAGAGCGCCACGGCATAGATTAAAGTGTGAAGAGAGTGTGGACAGGGCTAGCCGGCAGCTTAGGATTTGAATTCCCTATATTAATAATCCATAACCTCTTTGCAACCTATACAACCTCATGCACCCAGCTAAATTTGTACCCAAGTAAAGAATAAATATGCATGTTAGTAAAATGTTAAGTTTTAATAATAAGTATAACGTTTAATTTTTTTAAGTTTCTAATTAATTTAAAAGTTTTGTCCAACAAAAAAATTTGTACACCAAAAAATTTTTGTACACCCAAAAAAATTTGCACACTCGCATTAACGCGCCCAAAAAAACTTGTACACTCATAAATGTTAACCACAATCCCCCCCCCCAAATTTTATTAGAAAATATTAATGTTCAAGTTTAAATATTAATAATATTAAGTTTGTGTATTACCTGCAAGTAGTCTGGCCTTGGATCTTCTCTCTCTCTGTGCACTCGGCTCGGATGCTGTGGATCAAGTGATGGTGAAGACTCTGCTTAGGTCTTTTATATGGCTGCGCGCCGGGAGTAAGGACGCGTATGAAGGAGCGACAACGCGATCATACGAGAGCGTCAGCCAATGAGAGAGTGCCAACGCATCAACGAGATTCAAAGACCTTGTTTCAAATGAGGGAAGAGATTGTGGAAAAGGCTAGGTGGCAGCTTAGGATTTGAATTCCCTATATTTATAATCTAGAACCCCCATTATACCCCTTTGCAACCTGTACAACCTCATGCACCCAACTAAATTTGTACATTCGTATTGACGGTTCAAAAAAATTTGTACACAATAATATTAAAGAATAAATATAAATGTTAGTAAAATGTTAAGTTTTAATAATAAATAAAAAGTTTAAATGTAAATAAAATATTAATCTTTAATACTAATACGAAGGTTAAGTTAGGTTAGGTTAACAAAAAACATGTTGTACACCCAAAAAATTTTGTACACCCAAAAAATGTTGTACACCAAAAGGTTTTGTACACCAAACATGTTGTACACAAAAAAGTTAAGGTTAATGTAACGACATTATTAAAAAATGATTTTTAAGAAATTTCAAAAAGTACAATTTTTGGCGAGCAGTTTCTTACGTGTGTACTCGACTACTGCTTCTGGTCAAATGAGGTCTGGGGTGGGTGGGATGTTATGATAGGTATAGTCCTACATTGACGTAGTCGTAGTAGTCCTAACCTAACCTAAGTATAAAGTTTAAATATATGTTTCTTAGTGTAAATATGCGGTTAGGTGAGTATGTGTGTGTATGTCGTCGTCGTCGTCGTCTCTACTCTTGTTGAGTTTATTTATATATATAGACAAAAACAGTCATATCAAAATGTAATGACGTCATATCAAAACGTAATGACGTCATATCAAAGCGTATCAAAGTTTGAACTTTAAAATATTGAAAAAATTGAACCACAAAATATTGAAAAAATTGAACCACAAAATATTGAAAAAATTGAACCACAAAATATTGAAAAAATTGAACTTCAAAATTTTGAAAAAATTGAAAAAACACTTCAAAATGTCTTAGTTTGATTCCAATACTAGTCAGAATAAGCCATTATTTACCGGGTAAGGATAGCTAACGGAATTTTACAATTCGTTTAATTCCTAACATTAGGGTCGGTTGGAAGAGCCGCTCCCTTAAGAAATTGTTATTAATTTTATTCTTTGATTTTTGATACTTTTCTGAAACACTTTTTACCTTTCATTGACTCATTTATTTTGAGTTGCCATTTGATTACATGGAATTCGGAAGTTTCAAGTTTCATACACCTTGTATTTTCGATTTGGAAATTGTCTCTACTTTTTACTTTTCCCTCATAAAGAACATATAAAATTAGTTTTTATGATACCTATTTCGGTTCGGTTATCTTCTACCTGCATAATATAATGTGAATGTCCCAGATCGTAGTATAAAGTAAAAAGTAGAATGAAGAGTTGGTGGAAGTAAAACTGGTCCAAATTTTACATGGAAAACTGTGATAATGCCCAACCAAATACCGATTACTTTCATTATTATCATCGTAATCTAGAATCTGGAATTTGATGGAATCTTGAGTATTTATGATTCATATAAAATAGAGCTCATTATATCATAGATCAATCAACCATCCAGAATCAACCATCAAGAATTTTGAATCTAGAAAGTAGAAAGTAAAACTTTGTATCCTGTGATTTAATTTGGTCATGTGCAATAAGGCTGATAATTTCCCTACACTTGGCCCATCTAAACTTTTCATTAACGACAAGTTGATGTCTTCTTTTCCTCATAATAAGTCCATCAGAACAGGGAACAGGATCTTTTGTACGTCTCAAGTCTCCAGTCTCAAGTCTAACCTTATCTCTATCTTTATCTCATTATCGTATGCCGTATTCACATATGTACAATCGTGTGGTGTGGGTAAAAGAGAGAGAGAGGGCATAAAGAATAAAGAACTTTTATTACGTATCTCTCTCCCATTCTCTCTCTGTCGTCCCTCAACTTTTTACTTTTATCATCCAGCATCCAACATCTAGGATCCAGAGGAAGGAAAGAATGAAAAGAGGAAGGAATGACTCAAAGTTTCTTTGGTTTAGTTTGGCTCTATAATACCTTACACACACACATAATATAAAATATAATATAATATTATGTAACATCGTATGTAAGTTTCCCAGTCTCAACCTCAACCTCAGCCATCGTTTATCTAACCATTCATCCGCCATTCCCTTCCTTTTCCATATGTACACTTCCACTATCTATTGTACAAGCCTCAGAATGAGTCCAGAAGTTCAACTGATATCAACTGGCAACTGCCCTTGTATAAAAAGTTTTTCCTGGCCTCGACTCCGACTTCAACTCCAGTTCTAGCTCCAGTTTTTACTCTGCTTCTGCTTCTGCTTCTGATTTGAGACAGTCATATCTTGATTCTTGATTCCTGATTTGTGCAGGAATTCCCATTATTTCCCGGGAAAGTCCCCCATTTTCTCCGCTTTCCTCTTCTTTTGGGATAAAAGTGAATATCTGTATGAACATGAACTGGAATTCTGAAAGTTGGACAGAAAGTAGGAAATAGAAAATCCAAATAGAGGTTGACTGAAATGAGAGGCAATTTCATGTGGGTAGAACCTGTAAGAGAATGTGTGTGAGTGTGTGGAGTATGGACACGTGATGATTGTTGTGAACCCTCGTAAATGATTTTTTGATTGACTCATCTCCAGCAGCAGATATAATACAGAGGGAGTAGAGGAATTACTATTACTCTTACTATTACCATGGCCATCACCATCACCATCCTTCTCAATCAGCTCCGCTTCGAAATCGACATCCACATCGTCATCGTCATGGCCTCCTCCCCTTCCTGTGTCTGAGTGTCAATACACATACATTATTCACTTGTCCCTTCCCTTTTGTCCCTTTACAAAGATCCATCTCCCATTTTCCACACATGTACAACAAATAACAAACTATACACTATATCCAGTATTCAGTATCCAGTATTCAGCCATCCATCTATCCACAGCTCACTGCTCTCTCTCACTCACTCACTCAGTACTTAGTAAAAAAAGATGTAGAATGTAGAATGTACATGGAATAATTGTTTGTATATGTGTTTGACTAAATCCAACTAGAATCCAACTCCAACTCTAACGATAACGATAAGAAAACAAGGAAGGAAGGGAGCGTCAAAAAAAGAGTGAGGACGGACGGAACGACGGGGAAGAACTTACTACTACTACTACACACTGTAGTATATTGTACAAGAGCTATAGAGTAGATAATAGAATATAGAATATTATTATATTGTATTAGGGAAATGGATGGGGATGAGAACATATGTATTTTTAAATAAGGGGATGATGATGATTATGAGGACTCACATGTGTATTCCCTATTCTGTATTGTGTATTGTGTTTTGTGTGCAGGGTTAATGTTGACGTTGAATTTTGAATGTTGAATGTTGAGGCTGGGAAAAGTTGGAGTAACGAGGCATTGAGTGAGCATGAAGACCAAAAGGAAAAGGAAAGAAAAACGGAGGAGATTTTCATCTACTTTTCTTTTCATGAGTGAACAATTTTTTGGAAAACCTAACAAAACCAAAGCCAAAAACCAAGGCAAAGCAAACCAAAGCAAACGGAGCATCTGCAGGTTGAATGTTGAATGTTGACTGTCTGCATTTGAGTGAGTGGATGCGTTTGTGAGTGTGTGTGTGTGTGTTTGTACTTGTTCCTCTCGACTCTCGACTCTGGACTCTTCACTCTCGAACTCGAGTATAGGGACTTGAGACCCTTAAAACAGCGTAACTACACATAACAAGTTGAAATGTTTGGAAGATGAAGAACCTTTAATTGAAAGTCAAGGAGTCTCTTGAATCTTGAACCTCAATCACCGTTCTCTACTCTCTCAAGTCTCAAGTCCTCCACTCACTCACTCTCTTAATCTTCCCTTCTTTTCTCCACTCTACACTCTATTCTTCCCTCGCTTTTTTCTCCACTAAAAGTTACTCTCTCAATCCAATCTTATGCACGGTGCATTTTACAATTTACAATACATTGTATCTACTTTTTCCACTATCTAA
Organism: Sminthurinus signatus; assembly: GCA_019776565.1. NCBI lineage: Eukaryota > Metazoa > Arthropoda > Collembola > Symphypleona > Katiannidae > Sminthurinus > Sminthurinus signatus. Next base: position 22,664 of record JABASP010001303.1, on the reverse strand, counting down.
GATACAACTATTTTATCATTGTATACTTTTCACTTTTCATGCGTAGTGCGTAATGCGTACTTTAGGTATATCATGCATCATGCGCATTGTATATAAAAGTAGATGAGTGTGTTTGGTGTTTCGAGTTTGGTGTTTGCGTGCGGAGATGCGTCTACTGAGAAAAGGTCGGTTCTCATGAGCACGTAAAACATGTATACAAATATATACTCACACACACACTTGTAGTGGTTAAACAATGGAAATTGGACATGTATAGTATAATAATAATAATAATAACAATGTGTATAATAATATCTCCAGCATGGACTGTGGACTGGATTCGAGTGGTTGGGATTGGATTGGATTGGATTGGACTGGAGTGAGTTTGTCCAAACACACTCACAATTTTTGATCTATATCAATGAAAACCCTTGAGCCTCCAGGCTGGACTGGATTTGGATTTGGGATTTCCTCTTCTTTTTTTTCCTGCATGGTGCATGGAGAATGGAAAATGGAGATGGACCGACACGCCCTGGATTCTAGAGATGAGATGGAGATGAGGATGAAAAGATGGACTTGGCTTTGGTTTTACTTTTGGCTCTGGTTCTGGCTCTGGTTTTGAATTGGGATTTGGATTTGGAGTGAACTTACATGGGATTATATGACTGAATCTGAATCTTTTAGTTCCGAGAGAGAGAGAGAGAGTAAAAAAGTAGAACTAGAACAAGAACAAGAAGTAGAACTCACTAACTAACCAACTTGATTTTTGTTCTCATTCTCATACTCCTTCTCATTCTGGTCTTCTCAGTTGGGTCCTGATTGTGAATCCGAATCGGAAGATATGCTCACACCATTGTATTATAGATGCAAGTATGCATGAATGCATGTGTAAAAGATATAAAAGTATGTGGTAGTCACTTGAAGAGTCAAGTCGAGAGGAAGAACAAGGAGAAGAACAAGAAGACACACGCGTGTCTTATACAGCTACTGCAATCCACTCCTCACAACTCCTCACAACCTCACAATTATATTACACATTATGCATTACCTAGTCAAACTCCAACTCGGCCCAACTCTTTCTACTCCAACACAAATACAAATACAGATTCAACTCTTTTTAATATTCTCATAAATTCCTTGACTAGGTATAAAATTAACAAGCTTCTTCGTTCTTCGTCCTTTCTTCTTCTTCTTTTTCTTCTTCACTTTATTCATGTTTCATGTTCTTCAAGTTTCAAAGCTCATAGTTTTAAAAGTATACAATACACATGTAATGTTACAATGGATAATAAAACTTGCAATGAACTCCTATCCAGTCAGTTTTGTCCAGTATAATATACTTTATGTGTGTGCAATGTGCATGTAGCACAAAGAAAGAAAGAATTAACTTTTCATCCGACCGTTAAAAAGTTGAATGCTCCAAACTCATACTCGATTGCTTCTTTTCCTTCAACTTGAGCACAACATAAACTCCAGACTCTACAAAGAATCTGCATACGTAAAATAAATACAAAATACAAAATAAACAGTGTACACAGAAACGTAATAAAAATTATAAAGTCCATTTATTACAAAAAAAAGAGAAGCAGAAAGTGACTGTACTTTTTCATTGTAAACAACAACATTGAACATTTTCTAAACTCTTCCTTTAAAACTACAAATATTATTATTTGCAAGAGATGCACATTTTCAGTCTCCAGTTTCCAGAATTTTTCCTCCTTTTTCTTTATTCTATGTTATTTATTCTTTATTTTGACTCTTGTACATTTTTCGAATGAGAATTGAACTTGAAACTTGAATGAGGATGAGGATGAACGTGATAGTTGATAGTTGATAGTGAAAGGTCTCCCATGAATATGGATATGGATATGAACAATAAATGTGTAGAGAGTGTAGACAGACGATGAGATGAGACATCAACAAACCACCTTTTTCTCATAAATGGCAAACGTACACACAAACCGAGATACAAACACAAACACAGAACAACAGAATGAAAAGGAAATAAAAAATAAGAGAGGAAAAGAAAAAGACAGAGAGACAGGGAATAGCCATGAAATGTCAGACAACAAGTCTAATTTTCAAATATTAATTCATGTTTATCTCCAGGGTTCCCTCGTACATTCTACATTTAAACTGTAAATTGTAAACGGAGAAGAAAGAACAAACGTCCACGTCTAACGTCTTATCCAATATAATATCATATTATAAGCATGATGACATATCATATGTACATAATAAGAAAAGCTAATGCGAATACTACTACGAAGATACGCCAACTCACAACTCTTTACTCTGTACTCCAGCAACCGGCTTCAACGTTCAGCATTCAGCATCAACTTGAGCACCAGTACCAGCATGTTTTCCATGAAACTGAATGATGGGCTTTCAACTCCCTCATATTTTCTATGACAAATGGAAGAAAAGAAAAAGAAACCAACAACAGCAACTAGTCTGCAGACTCCAGCTCCAACTCCAGTCTGTCTGAAAAAGAAAGATGAAGATGATGAGTGTGAACAGAAGAGCTCTGTATTTATCAACTAAACTACCCTGTTTTTATACACGTCCTTTTTACATTCATGGAATAAATACGATATACGATGACGATTAAATATATCGTCCTCCTTCCTACACATAAAATAAAACAGACATGATGATAATGAAAGACGGAAAGAGCAAAAACTGTTTAACCCTTTTGTATAAAATACATAATATAAGATATGCATTATATTTATACGAGAAGTATTTTCTATGCATATTCTGTATTCTGTATTGTGTACATTTTCTATGGTCTGATGCGGGTACATTGTGAAGGAAAGAGAGTATCAAAAAGTCAAATCTACAATGTAAAATGTACATTCTCTGCCTGGAGTTTCCATCAAGTCCAAAACTCCAAAACTCCCAAAATCCAAAATCCAAACTGTTGACTGCAAACAATAGAAATGCCTTTTCTTTTTCTTCTCCGCCACTTTTCTTAACCTTTGTATAAATAAAATCATGTGAATAAGGGATTCACAAAGAGAATTATATCTTGAATATATACTTTTCAAAACATGAAATATGTATTCCGTATTTAGAATCAGAAAAATAAAGATGCGATAGATATTTCAGTCTTCAATCTTTGGTTTTTAATTTTTTTACAGTCCAGCTCCGGAATTTCCTATCGACAAAAATGTGAATAATTAAAGAAATTCTACGAACCAAAAATAATAGAGAATTTTTAATCTTGTAGTATTTTCAGATTTCGGATTTAGATCAAAAATCAAGAGTCAAGATTCAAGAATAAAGATGAAGAAATATAAAAAACAGTGAACTAAAGCAAAGGAGAACAAGAAAAAATGTCTTTGACCTTCCATTTCCCATTTTTATCTAATCGCATAGCTAAATCTACAATCTACTGTACGCTTATTTTTCTCAAAGAAAGGAAAATATTATTATTGAAAAAGTTCAAGTTGAAGTTTTTATTGCCAATAAAAATAAAACTCCCGTTTATAAACCCAGTAGTAGTTTTTGGTTTTTGGTATTATCATGAAATATGAAATATGACCAAAGACCAAAGCATTTATTATATAACGCACTACGTATTACGTATTACATGCATACTAAAAAAAAGTACAAAGAGCAAAGAGCAAAGCCTTTGTATTATTACACAAGTCCAACATCCATGAGACAAAAATCCACAGACTTTCTTTATCACAGTCCTCATCATTCCACAATCCACAACCACAATAATTTTATTCCTTACTCCGTATGATATAATAATAATAAAAATGAAGGAGAACCAGCAGAATGAAACAGAAAAGTTAAAAGGGCAGAGACCGGAAGAATTTATCATTTATCAGTCAATTGAGTACGAAAACATGGAATATTAATACAAAAATGTGTGTTTGTGTATTCAGTATTCAGTATTCACGATATGTAAAAAATCAAAAGAATGGAGAGGGAATAAATATCAAATTCCACTCAATTCTCAATTGTGCGTTTTCCCAATTCCAATGAAAAGACAAAGGACACAAAACACAAAGAACAAAGTATTTTATTTATACATCATACACAAGAAAGAAAGAAGAGATTCTAAAAACGGAGGAGTTTTTACTTTTTACTTTTCCTCCTCTGTTTATTAAAATCTATAAAGAATGAAGAATGAAGACCAAAAACCAAAAACCAAAAGTAAATCCAAATCTAAAGACTTGCATCTCTATTCTCTATTCACCATTCACCATTTTCCACAATTCCAGAAAAGAAAAAGGAGGAAACAATGAAGCTGAAAAGAGGGGAAAACCTTCTTTTCCTTTGCATTGTACCCTGTACATTTTGTATTTTGTATAATATAATGGCTCAAACTCTCGCATTTTTTCAACTTAATATGACCAAGAAACATCGGGAGGCTGTCGTTTTGTGTTTTGTATTTTTGTATTTGTATTTTTCTATCGAAGAAGAATTCAGAATCCAGTGGATAGAGAATAGAAAATAGAGAACTCAAAAGAGGGAAGAGCCACAGTCCACAGTGGAAGCCGATTCAGTATCATAGAAGATAGAAGATAGAACAAGTACCTTTACACATATTCCTCTTTGACCGTTATTTTTTTATGCTGAAATGACATTTCTCAGTGGGACACACACTGACTCACAACTCGAGTCTCCAGTCTCTAGTCTAGAGCTTGGAGTTTAGTTAAGTTGAGCGGAGAGAAGATGAAGATGGAGAAGACCAAAAGTATTATTATTGTTCCGAATGGGGAGTGCTTCTACATTCTCCATTCTACATTTTATACTTGTATGTATGTGCATGTGTGTTCTCTATACTATATTCTTGTGGTTGTTCTGGAGCTGGAGCTGGAGCTGGAACTGAAACTGGCTGGACAAAAAAAAGAAAAGGAAAAGAATTGATGTGGTCATTCCAAAGCTTTGGAATTGGCACCCCCACATCTTCATGATTCAATAGAGGCAACCTAAATAGATCCACTAAATTACAATAGATCCACACCGCATCAACACTACACTCACACTGTACAAGTACAAGTAAAATGTACAATGTACATATAAGACAATTTTATACATGTAGAGTGATGCAGCTTCCAAAAACTAAAACTAAAACCAAAACCAAAACGAGCAAGAACACTGTAGTACGCACAACGCACACGAATTCGAATTCGGTCAATGCACCATGTTCAATGTTCAGTGCTGAATGTTGGATTGGATTCCTCTGTTTTCTGTCTCCAGTCTCCAGTCTCCAGTCCTATTCCATCTGTATTAAATGTTATTGGCCGTCGTCCCAATTAAACCCAACTGCTGGATGCTGGATGCTGGACTCTGTCGAATCAATAGAGTAACATGCAACTTCCAAACTCATTAATCTCTTCTTGATTCTAGATTCTGGATTCTCTTGGATATATCCAACCAAAACCAAAACCAACATCACTTTGATCTAGAATCTAGAATCTAGAATCTTGAAACTTGGAACTTGGAACTCGGAACGGATCTCCGATGACTACTCGCATTTTACAAACCCAGATCTACTTACATTCACATCCACATCTCTTTTCATTCCACGTTGATATATCTTTAATCTTTACTTTATAAAACATATTGAGCTTTGAGCTGATTCTACATTCTTCTTTCTTTGTCGTTCTACTTTCTGGATTACCCTGGATTCTTAGCTTGGAATTCTGTTACATTGATCTTGATTCTTGAATCTTGAGCCTTCATTTGACTTTTGGCTGATCATTCAAAATACAAAATACAAAAAAGAGAAGAAATAAATAAATTCTCAATTATCAACTACACTTAATTTTTAACTAATTATGAATCATCTATTTTCCTATAACAAATTCACACTCAATTTCTGCATTCTATATTCTGCATAGTGCGAAAAATAACAGGTTGTTGACTTGTGAAAAATGTTTTACCGTTATTCTTTTTTTTTGGTTATCCACAATTCACAATTCACAAATATTTTCAATGGAATGTGCCAAGTGCCAAATTATTTTTGGCACATTTGAAATATTTCCTGTTTACAAGAAAAAAGGTGTAAAAAGTAAAAAGTGTAAAGGCCTTTTGTAAATTTCAGTTTTCAGTTTCTTGCTTTACACTTTTTACTTTTTTACAGCTATAGTTTTTCTCACATTCCAAATCCGAATTGGAATCGGAATCGGAATCGGAATTCAAATTCCGTTACATTTTTTAGGGGGCATTTTAAATTCTTGGATTCTTGAATACTTGAATTCTTGGATTAACTGGGCGGTCTGTGATCTACATTGTACATAAATTGTAAAAAGGTTTTGACACTTGACACTTAAGCGGAACGGTACTTTTGATCTAAATTCAGAGTTGGTATTTTCTATCTTCTATTTGATATTCAATGAGCTGAGAGAAGAGAGAAGAGAGAAAAGAGAGTATGAAAAATTATGAATACTGAATGTCAAACACGAGGAATTTCTTGTGAATGGAATTCAAAATTCAAAATTCAGTGGATACTACACTTTACACACTACACACATTTACTACTACTCACCGTAGTAAACAGTAAACATGTTGTAGAAAAGCCGAAGAAGAAGAAGAAGAAGATGCACCGAAGCTCCAAATCCCAAGCCAAAGTCAAAGTCAAAGTGCATAAGAGGAGATCCATAAAACAAGACATATGGAATTAGGAAAGTTTACGTGCAAGATTTGAAACAGGGGATTTGGATTTGGAATTGAGAATTGAGAAGGGGGAACATCAGAAAATGAAAAGATGGTTTGGCTTGGTGTTTGGTGCGTATTGTATTCATTTCACTGCACACTGCACACATGATGTAATATGTAATATGACATACATGATATGATATGATATGAAATGATATTATAAACTAAAGCCGAGTCAATGTCGAAGTGGATGCCGGTGTCGGTGCATTTTATAGCGGAACACATACCCAAGAAGATCAAGAAGAAGAAGAAGAAGATGGAAAGAAGCCCTCCGCATCCACATCCAACTCTACCGCCGTCACATTGCTTCTTTAATATGATCCTAAAACCAAAATAAAAGGTGAATTTACAACCACGGCTTACGTCTTACATCTTATATCTTATAGACAACCCCAACAGACTTTTCAATCTCTCTTACTCTTCTTCATCTTCTTCCGTCTTCTTCAAGTTCTTCCCTGCTTTTACTCTTCTTACCTACATCATTTACGCCACATCCTAAAATCTTTATTCGTATCCTCCGTCGGATTTGGATGGGAATAGGAATAGGAATTTATACACAGTACACATGAGCATATTTACAACCCACAACCCACATGTATGAATTTCTTAAGAAATGTATCTGTAAATTAAGAAACAGACAAAGTACAGACTATCACTTTCCATTTTCCATTTACACTTTACAACATGGATTTTGCTTCCTTCCTTTTACATTTCACGTTTTATATTTTATATTTTACACAAACAGTATTTATATTAGACAATATTGTTCCGTGTTTAGTGCTCAGTTTGTTGTCCTCATCAACATCAACATTCAACATCAACAACGAGCACAAGAAGAAGAAGAAGAAGCAGAAGATGAACATGAATATGAAAAAGAGCTCGTGAGCTCACGTCCCAACAAACTAAAAACTACAAGTTACAAAGTACAAAGTAGAAAAGAGCCTCCAAAATTTATCCTATTAGCTCTATTACCCCTTTCAATTTACGTGGAGCTGCCTCCAACAACCATTACTGACACTTTTTTCCTCCTATATCTTTTTCACCCCATCTCTTTTCTTTTCTTGTCCTGTCTTGTCTTCTTTCACCTCAGTTCGGCTTCGGCTTTGGCTTTTCTGCTTTCTGTTTTCCGCTTGCTATTACATTTCAATCTATGATTCATGCCACAAACTGTCTCTTTTCTATTAGACTTATCGCGCTCTCTCTCTCTCTTCTGTTATTTGGTGGATTCTTTTTCATTCTCAATGCTCAAAGCTCAATCCTCAATTTTCACATACTCATACTTTTTACTCGTACACCAGACACAGCTCACAGTTATTCATTGGATTTAGATTTCTTTAATTCTGTTTCGGTTCCAATTCAATCCCATCCAATCCACGCACCAAAAAATAAAAAACATCTCTCAGGGCAGTTCAGTTTTGAGTTCCAACTCCTTTCCATCATAATACAACATGTAGAATGAGAAAGATATTCCAATTTATGATTTCCCCTCCAGGTTTTTCTCTAAATTAAAGGATTTATATCAACCACACCACTGAACACTGAACACTGAATATCTAACATCTAACCAAGTTACATTTTACTGTACAACTTACAACAATAATGATATAATACAATGGAAGGAAAAAATAAAAAACGTCAGGTAATATAGATATACAAAACACTGTGTATTAGATATTAGTGTGTAGAGTATTCAGTATTCAGATTTCTGATGCACGTGAAAAGTCCTAGAGCAACTGCAACAAATGCAAATGGGATGCAAGAGAAGACACAAGACAGGAGCAACAGAAGGAATAACAGAACCCAAAGCATCAAGTAATATGTATATTATTTTATATTATTATGTTCAGAGGCCTAAGCATTTTTTACAACGTTTTTTATACTTTCATTGTATCATTGTGTTTTGTATTTTATATTACAGTCAAATCACATCCCAGAGCATCAGATCTCTGCTCGTTTTCTTTTTCTTTTCCATTCTCCATTCTCCACACATTTTATTATATTTAATATTTAATGTTTGATACCGTGTCATATAATGAGATTACTCTGAGTTCTGGGTTCTGGGTGTATAAAAATACACGTACAGCTTCAAGTTTCAAGTATTTAAATGTCGACAGAGGGAAATGAAGAATGAAAAATGAAGAATGGATCGAGTGTGGTGATGATGAATCTTGAATCTTGACTCTTGAATGTAATGATAATGAATGTAATGTGTAATGTGTAATGATTGAGGTTTGAATCTGAATCTGAGTTTGAGGATTGAGGATTCGTGTGGTTTTTGAAATTAGGTCTGTAACCTGTAACCTGTTCCTTGTTCATATATTCATTGTGCATTGTGCATTGTTCATCCATCTGTTCTTTTATGTTCTGTTCTGCTCTGCTCTGAAGAAATAATAATGATTATTGACTGGCTAATTGAGTTTATAAATTATAATAATAGGAAATGTGTATAATTTACCATCTGATATTGTAGATTGTAGACATGATAGATCAAAGATAAAAGATAAAACTTGATTCCATTTCATTTTTCACATGCAGAATCTACGATGGACGATGGATGATAAATCTCGTGATTTTCTGATCAATGTTTTCAATGTTCAATGTTTTCAATGCTCAGAGCAGACATAATATTTAGCATTATTACAATCCAATTATCCTTTTATAACAATAAATAGCCATTTACATTTACATTTACACACTACTATATTAGGTATTATTATCAACTGTGTGATGGACCTTGAAACGTGAAAATGAAATGCTTGCATTCTTTTACACGTAGAAGAAAAATGTTAAACAACTGTTAAAAACAAGATGAAGAAGAAACGTTTAGTTTTTACTCTGTACAATTATCAAGAATCAAGAATCAAGACTCAAGACAAACTTGATTTTTTGAAATGTTTATAGAATTGTATATGCAAATTTTAGCTGGGTTGAAATCAAGATAATTACTGTCTGTGTCTGTGTCTATTTATTTATGACAGTTGCACATTCTACATTCTACTTAATACGAGTCAACACAGTCAACAGTCAACAGTCAACACAAAGCGGAATAGTATTATATTTTATATGTTTTATATTGTAGCAGTAGCTCAGTAATTTATGAACACGTGAATCTTGAATCTTGAATCTGCCGTATGCCGTAGACAGTAGACCGTAGATGTAATAATAATAATAATAATTGTAGATATTTTCCTCATAATTTGTGACATATATTTCGTGAGTAAGTGAGTGAATGCGAGAAAATAATCATGATACCAATAACCATGATCATACATAACAAAAAACATGAAACATAACACAAGAACAAAAAGAACAAAAAAAGTAGAAGCAGAACAAGAACAACATGGCATAAAATAATAAAATAGTGGCAGGAGAATAGCTCATAATAATCCTGACTTATACTGGTACTCGTCGTCGTCTTTTTACTCGTATTCTGATTCTGATGATCGTGAGCGTTGAGCGTATATAGTTGGGAGTTGAGCGTAGTAGAATGTGGTAGTAGCAGGTTGAAGATTGAAGAGAATGCAACTTGTCATCTGTTAAATTATACGTGTTAACTTGTGCATAAAATCAAATCACAAACAACTAACGAGCAACTGAGTGAATGTGTGAGTTGTGAGTGTGAGTGAGTGAGCAAGTGAGAGAAGAGAAAGAACTCTAGAGCTCTACAACTCAAGAAAGAAAGAAAGAGGCATTTAATGGAGAAGATTGACCACTGGGGAAAAAACTCGGCTCATCATCTCAGATATCTACAAACTTACTTATGTACACTCCATTGAGCAACACTTTTCCTCTTCTCCGCTTCCATTTCCATTTCCATTCTAGATTCTTCATGGACATTGTTCACTTTTACTAGCTTAAAAAGATACTGCACATGTGTTGGTCTGGTTTGGTTTGGTTTGGTTACACTAGTTATTTTATACGGATTGGATTGGATTGGATCGAGTGAGGCAGAGAATGACAATGACGATGATGATGATGACTCGAGATTGAAGATTGAAGATAGAAAAGAGAATGGGAAAATGTACGTACTGGGAGTTGGACGTTGGAAGTTGGATGTTGGATATATCCACAGATAATAGATATGATGTGAAAGTCATGAACGCGTTTGTTTCCAGAAGTAGATAATGCTCCATGTTCAGTATTCAGTCACTCAGTCCTAGAGATACATATAAAGTTGAACTAGTTTTACTTTTAGTTCCAGTTCCAGTTGTTATAAAAGGCGTACAACATGAGACTTGAAGAAGAGCATCTCTTTCCACACACATTCAACAGGTTGTTGATGCACTGGGACTTTGGATTTACTTTACTCGTGTATCTTTTTCTTTGCGTATTAGAGCATACACAATATACAGAATATAGAAATGTCGTTGCAGGTGTTTGAACAGAAAACAGTGAACAGTGAACAGCCCTTCTTTTCTCTATCCGATTTAAAGCTCTTGTAAAAAGTAAAAATACATATATGATGTGTTATGCATATTGGATGTTGGATGTTAGTTGTTGCACATGTTTAATGTTTAAGCTCAGTTTAAATCCTACCATGAAAAAATGAAGATGAAGATAAAGAAAGAGAAAAAAAAGAGGAAGAATGAAGAGAAGAAGAGTGAAGAATGGAGAAGGGAGAGTGGACGAGGACGTCAGTTTGAAATGTGTATTTGTAGCACATTTCTCATCTAAATCGCTACTGGCATCCCGAAAAAAGACAGCAACAGCAGACGGACAGAGTCAAACTATTTTTTCCCCTCTTGGGCTAGGTGTGTATAATACTTAATACTCTATCTCTATGCTGTATTCTATATTCATTTGTACATATTACATATTATATACAGTACAAGGTACAAGTGTATACAGTATGCAAGTAAAAGAAGAAGCACAAGGAACAAGCTGAGTTGAGTTGAACTGAGGCAGTGCCAGAGCCAGTGCCAGTGAGTTAGTTTTTTTCTCCCTGTCTTTTCTTTTCTTTTCTTATCTTCATCTGTTGGCCAGCAGTAATCCAGAATCTAGAATCTACTTAGAATCTAGAATCCAGAATCCAACGTCCAAAATCGAGGCTCTGTTCAGTTCTCAGTTCTCAGCTCTCCGTTGTTCATTTGGTTACTCGATGCTCAGTGCTTGATGCTTGCCCAAGGGCCAACACAAGAAAAGTATAACGATACAAAATAGTAAATACAAAACTTGGTTTGGTTCTCTGGTTCTGGTTGTGGTTGTGGCTCAAGTTAAAGTCAGTCAGTCCTCCGTCTTCAAGGTCAGAGTCAAAAAATCATCCCCCTCCCCTCTCTTCCAAACACTATGCTCAAACATACATTTTTATGCATTCGGAAGACACACACTCAAGTCTCAAGACTCAAGTCAAATTCAGCTTCAACTTCAGCTTGAATTTGAGTTTGAGTTTGAGCTTGAAAACTTGAGCTCATTTCTAGATCACGATAATTTTTTTCCGTGAGAGCCTTCTTCTCTCTCCTTTCTCCCAGGCTCTTGGCTCTTGGCTTTTGAGTTTGGAGTTTGGAGTTTGGAGTACCATGTTAAATGTTAATATCTGTAGCAAATAGAAAATGAAGAAGAGTAACAATAACAACTATAACAACCCTCCACATTATTATACATTACATGTTACACATTATACACGTTATTAATACGGAAAGAATGGAGAGTGGAGAATGGAGGGAGAGAAAAAGAGAAAAAGTGCACTGCATTATATTACATATTATACATTTGATATTAGACATTACTTATTAGAAGTATTATACTGTACAGTTGAAGAATTGCTGGATACACTCACAGCTCAAAACTCACAACTCACGGAATTATCCAAGTTCATCCAGATAATATCAAAGCTAAGCTAAGCCAAACCAAACCAACTTTTTAACATACGTGTACCTTTTTCTTTATCTCTGCTCTATTCTCATCCCTCTATTTCTTTACATTTACATATTCCATGTACGGTACACTTTACACTTTATACGGTATAGGGGATGGAAGTGCATTTTGATATATTGAAAAGTACATAATAAAAAAGAGCATATCCGGTCTTAATACTTTATACTTTATATCTTATATTATTACATGTCGTTCTCGGACAGGATAGAAAATAGAAATACATCTTTTTTTTCTCTCTCTCTTTCTTCATCATGCCATCAAATCAACACAGCACGCACACACTACACACTACACACTACTTTCTAGACACTACGAGTACATGGAAAAATAAAGCAGCAATTGGACCGTCAAGCTATATTAAAGACATGCACTTTATTCTTTTCCTTTATTCCCTTGTTTTAGTTTTATATCTTGTGTTTTGTCTTAACTTTTACAGTTTACACTTTACAGCTCACATTTTACATTTTACAGTTTATAGGAATATTATTACGCGAGAAAATAAGAGTCTGGTTTCTGGTTTGTTTCTTGTTTTTTTGTGTAAAACACATTGATTAATTTATTTTCTGCATCTACATATTACATATGTATTTACACTTAGACTTTAGACTTTATTTACAAGTTTAGTGTCATCTTTCTCCTGCTTCTTCTTCTTCTATTTCTTCTTGGTATCTTTTTAATAGCTGCACATTTGTAATTGAATACACGTAAGAAATTGAGCTAGAGGAAAAAGTGTACGATAAACTGAGAATGGGGATGGCAATGGCAATGGCGATGGCAATGGAGAGCCATTCAATTGTAACTCTATACTTTATTCATGTTTATATATAGATGGAAATGGAAATGGATAAATGGGACCAGTACAAACACTGAACATTGAATAGTGAATAAAGAAAAGTGAACATTACACCGTTCAGGTTCTTCATTCTCCATTCCCAATCCACCGTCTTCGGGCTCTTCATCCCATCCCAACCCATTCTATATACTATATAAAATAAGAGCTTTGGAATGAGAAACAAAAACTATACAACTAAAACAGGAGAGAAATAGAAAATAGAAAATACAAGATACAAGACACATTGAAATTGAATGCGTATTCAATTGGTCCCAGTTGGAAATTGAAACGGAGAACAGAGAACGAAGAACGGGGAACGGAACATTCACAATTGCCAATTGAAAAAAGAGAGAGAACCAAATAGTTGATCAAACCTTCTCCGTTTCTATTTTCTATTTTATATACATCTACACACGTGTACGCTATATAAAGGTATAAAAGACTAAATGTATGCATGATAAGTGCATATTATAAAATAAAGCGTCATCTTTTTCTTTATACCTTTTTACTTTTTACATACTTTACAAGGTATACAAAATACAAACGCATGCATTTTATTCTTATTATGTACATAATACATAATACAAAAGTCGTCGGATACATGCATACAAATTCGCTCCAATTTCAAGCAATTACAACGAGAAGCCAAATTAAATGAAAGAAAACCTTTATCTTAATAGGTCTATCAGGCAGAAAAAGAAGAGAGAGAGAGAGAGAAAGAGAGGAAAACAGAGATAAGGAAGGAACTTGATAGGATTCTGGATCTTTTCGATTCTTCAACATTGAATATTGAATCATAAGATAAGGTATTCTATTTTCTATTGGCTGGTTCCTGGCAAACTTTTTGAAACCCAATGAGAAAAGAATTATAAAGAATGACGGTGTTATAAATTATACACATTACATGACATATTATATTATATGTTTTATAATATGTATTTCAAATGGACAGGAAGAAAATAAATAGTTTTTTAAATATAATATTATTACTATACCTCAAGTTCAAAAAGGATTTTCTGTTCCATGTTCCATACATATAATATATAATGTTTACTTAATGTCTCAATAGTAATAATTAATAATAAGGTATAGAATACAGAATAAATATAGGTGGATATTTATACTATGGAAAAGAGGAAAGATGAGACGATTTTCCCCTCTCTCTCAATTTTCTATGCAGTTGAAGTCGAAGTTGGAATTTGGACAGGAAGGAAATATGATGATAACATAGATAATAATTGATAACTGATATGATTTACCATTTAGTTTTTGGAATTTTCTCTGTGTATCATTGTTATTGTACGTATGATACTTTTACAACTTACAACTGCTAAAAGATTGATATACAATGCACAATGTACAACAAAACTTATAGGCGGTGACATAATGCTACATTATGTTTCTTGTTATATTGAACCGTGTATTTACTAATAGAATAGTAATAATAATAATATTTTTTTTTATCAACACAGATACTATTTTTACCCATGACGGTTCCCTTCTCGTCATAAACAGTAAATGGTAAATGATAAATGAGATAAACATTAACATTATATCATCGAGTGTCGAGTCACAGATAAAGTAAAAAAAATAATAATAAAATAGACAGCGGTTTCAATTTAATATTTTATTACTTTTATTCTATTTCTATAATAAATAATAATATAATACTTGATATTGATATTTTAATATTTTTGTTACTACTCTGCATCTCATTTTTCCCTTCTCCGCATTTTCTATTTTTCTATTCAGTAATTTATTTTTATGTTGAATATTATATATATTTTTATTACTACTTGCAATAACAAAGAGAATGCTGAATGCTGAATGACGAGTGACCAAGCTTGATATTTGATGATTTGAAAAAATTTGAGTCATGAACTTTCAACGTGGAATATGATTACTTTTTTATTATTATATTTCAACTTTCAACTGAATGTGATGAGTGAAGACTGATGACTGATGACTGGTGACGGCCATAGTTACAATTAACAATTAATGCAGAATAAAACATATAAAAATATCTACTTGTGAAGCATAAAGTCAAAATTGAAACGGAAAATGTCAAAGCTTTTCATTTTATTTTTCATCTTAAAATAACTTTGTGGACATGTACATATTATTTTGTATGTATTTGCATAAATTATAAATAATTATAAACCAGCAAAGACTGATGGAAAGCATTTGCATAACAATAATAATAAAATATTAATACTTTAATTTCACATGTGTGTAGAAATGTAAATTACAAACAGAATTCAAACATCAAACATTTGCATTTTGGTATTTAGTATTTGGAATTTCATATTTAAGCACGGCATTCATTTTATGATATTAAAAAACATTAGACATTAGCCGTGGTGGTTCTGTACATTATGCATTATACATGTGTTTTTAATTTGATGTATAAGCATAGTTAAATGTAAAATGTTCATCATGATAATTGTTGTACTTGTACTAGAGCAAAAAGTGGGCCTCTTGCTGCTATAATACTGAAACTGATTACTTACGACTTATTAATATTATTATTCTGATACTTATAAATAAAACATATTGTGAAATTGAATATCTGTGCACTTTGTCACAAACACGAGCGTATTCATAATTCATAATAATACAATATTAAATACCTAATGTACCAAGTACTTTATGATGACGACTGTACCTTGTACATTCTATACAAAATGTGTAATGTTTAATTTGTATCGAGTAAAGAGTACAGAGTACAGAGGAGTTTGTGTGTACTACAGAGGTTTAACTTTTTTTTCCTATTTAATGTTAACGTGAAAAAACTTGGTGATAAAAAAGAGAGAAAAGTTGTGCTTTGTCATAATAATATCATGAAAATAACGAGAATTTTGACTCTGTTGTGTTTTTCTTTTTTCTACCTTTGAGCTTTTTAGTCAGTCTCAGTCTTAGTCAATCAAGAGTCAGGAACTCTCTCGTGCATCGTGCATTCATGACCAAATACGGAATACGGCACATTTCCCAATTCACATTGAATTGAATGAGATAAACATTATAATATGTAAACACCCATGTACAATGAGTACTTTTATACCTATTCTAGAGGTATCTAACACTACATGTTATATATTGTACAGAGTACAGAAGAGTTGGTAAATGGTAACTAACACAAACATTAAATATCGTATTATTTTAACGATTAAAGGATTACTTATTTGTTAGAGGTTTCTTCTTTTCATTTAACTATATCTTTTACGAGCATCAGCCTCAGCCTCAGCCATAGAAAGAACTAAGAAGAAGAAGAAGAAGAACAAGGAACATCAGTGACGAAGTTAAAGTCGAAGACTACAACCTACAACGACGTTGTTGGTCGAGGATCGAGGAATAATGAGTCATGAGATATTCATCATGACTTGACTTGACGAGAGAGAGATGCGATTCTTGGTACTCTTGTTCGTTGTTCGTATTCTTGTTCTTCACTTTAACTCTTTTGCATTTTGCATTATTTTTGCTTGACTTCATACCCTATGCTTTATATATGATTTAGTTCCCCCGAGGCATTGTTGTTGCACGTATGCAATGTATCTGTAGAATCTATGTACAATGTACACGGCATAGTTGATGCGTCATCTCTAATAAATTCGCACAATTATGGGGAGATAGGTCATGCAATAATGTACTACATACTTACACACTCGCTCACTTTATAAGCGACACACTCGCACCACATACTTACATGTTATATGCATACTTATTCTCATGTCTCATGTGTAACTATCCGCTCTTTATAATATGCGCTGCATGAACTTTGTATACGACACATGTGTTGTATATTGTATACGCTGTAGATGATAGTACGTAGTAATACTATGCATCAAAGTCATTCTAAACTCTAAACACACAATAAAGAATAATACGTATTTATTATTTATTATGGAACAGAGATTCTGTTTCATTTTTTCATGGATTTACATTTTACATTTTACACATGAAATAATGGGGAAATGTTATGCATTCCAGCAAGATATTTCTCTTGTCTCTATTTCTATTTGATTGTTTTGTCTCTGCTGTGTAAAAATTTTGACTCACATGGGGAATTTTACAAGTCAAGTTCAAATGGCTGGAACAGGAGTTGGAGCAGGGTCCAATTTAATGCAATTCCATCCCCTGACATAAAAAATAACATAAATCAACTCATCTCTCAAGACCGAGTTGTCATTTTCTCCAAAACTTCCTGTCCATGTTGTTATGATGCTCAAGAGGTACGAATTCCAGAATATCGAACAGAATAACAGTTTTTGATTCTCTCATTTACATGTATTTTATTTCTTTTCTGTTTTCTCTCTGATTCTAGATATTTGATAAAATGGGTCAAAACTATACTGTGAACTCAATAAACCTCTTGAGGGTCATTTTATTTACTTGTACTTGTTATACAGCATAACATAATTATTCATATTACATGAAAATTCAAACTATTAAATTTACTGAATAAAATGCTCACATGGATGGGCTTATATCTAATGTGTATATGTATATTCTTTTCGTATGGCTCTTTAGTGCAGGATGCGTTAAACGATATGACTGGAGCAAGAACGGTAATGAAAAAATGTTTTCTGATGCTTGATTATGGTTCATATAACAGATAAGCATGAGATGAATTTCATGAAAATTAGAATCTTCTGTCGCCAACTTTTTTGCTGAGAAAACTGAGTTTCCTCTTTATATTATACTGAATTAAAACTTCCGTATTTTGTGCAAGTACTTCCAATCAAAGTAGGATTTTGAAATTTTTAGTACATTTAGTCCTTGACCTATGGTACGTAAATCATAAATGCTTATGAAAAAAGGAAATTACCAGAGAAATTGATTTCTATGAAATTTATCTCGTATCAAAATGATTTTCTGTTTAATGCCTGTTCATTTTAATCTTTAATCGTCCAATTCCTTTCCTTAAATCATGCCTATGATATATTATATCTCAATCCTAAGCGTTATATTACATTACTTTTTGTTTTATTTAGGTTCCAATAGTATTGTCGACGGTTAATGCATTGGAGGTGGATCAGATACCGTAAATATGTACAAAACTGGAAAACTTGAGAAAATATTAAGTACTGAATCAGTCCAAGGAAATTGAAAGTCAAATGATAGTAAAATCTCGCTATGTATAAAGACGCAACTTTTCTAGTAACAAAACATCTTGTATACTATAATCTATAATCTATATAAATTATAAATGCTAATTTTTTATTATTATGTATTATTTTGTACATGCAAAGTGTCGCGATGGTAATTGTTTTTTTTTGAAATAAAAGATACTCTATACTCGACATATATTCTCATATATAGTACGCATCATGCCATAGAGGTAATAAGAAATTCTTATTACCTCTATGCATCATGCATTATACATATATATATATATAATATGAACAATATACAATCATGATCCATGACTTTTGAGGACCTCTGACCTCTGACCATTTCATTGACCTCTGACCTCTGACCATTTCATTGACCTCTGACCTCTGACCATTTCATTGACCTCTGACCTTTTCATTGACCTCTGACCTTTTCATTTTTCATTGACCTTTGTCATTTTTGTGAAAGAACACGAAGGAGTTAGACGTGTCTCTTGTCTCTTAACTCATCCGAAAAGAAAAAATTGCTCTTTGAAAAATCGAGGAACTGAAATCCAGTCAATATGGGTGAGTGTAATTTGATGACATAATACATTTTATGAAGGATATTTGCATTCATATTTCATATTGACGGTTTTAAAAAAATAAATAAGCATTTTGATTATCGATTAATTATCATGAAATTAGGCAGAATTCTTTGAATAGTCCATCCAGGGTCTTTGGACCTGGTGCCCGAAGCAAAAAAAACATGGCGCATGCGAGAGAATAAATGGCGCCCCCTTTTTGGCGCCGTCTTTTCTCGGGTTTTGACGCCCCCTTTTGGCGCCCCTTTTTTCTTTTCGGCACCCCCTTTTCTCGGGTTTGGCGCCCTCTTTTCTCGTTTTTTACGCCCCTAGCTCCTCGGGGCCTTAAGAGGAAAAAACCAAGAGCAAAGAAACCAGCCAGTTCCCCAAAAGCTAAGAAAGCAGTCAACCCAAAATCACCAAAAAAGAAGGCTTCACCCAAGAAATCTGTTGCTGGTAAGAAACCAAGAACACCAAAGAAATCTCCCGCCGCTAGTGCTGTTTCAGCTGGTGAAAATGCTGCTCCCGCCGTTTCTCCACATGCTCCAGTAAAATCTGTTCCTAAAGCAAGAAAACCCGCCACTGTTGTGTCTTCCTGCCCAGAGAAAATGCTCCGGGATCTTCAAGAAGGAGACGGCGGTACATATTATGTTATAATATAATATATTATAAGCACAAAGTTTAGAGCATTATTTGTTTTTATTCTGTACAATTTACAATGCACAATTATAGCCCATATTTTTTATTATGAGCTATAATGAATGATTTTTTTTTAATTTCTTTTGCAGAGTGCGTAATTTGTAAAATCTGGAGAGAGAAATTTGGAAACGGTTGTTTTGCAGAGTCTCTTGTTTTCTCTGGAGCTGGAGAAAAAAAAACCAAGGGCAAAGAAAGGAGGTGCTGTTTGTGTCAAGAAACCCGCCGTGAAGAAAGCAGTCAAACCAAAATCACCATAAAAGAAGGCTTCACCCAAGAAAGCTCCCGCCGCCGCTGCTGTTTCAGCTGGTGAAAAAGCCGCTCCCGCCGTTTCTCCACATGCTCCAGTAAAATCTGCTCCTAAAGCAAGAAAAGTAGCCGCTGTGGCTAAGAAAGCAAAATCTCCAAAAGACGCCAAGCCTAAAGGAACAAAAACACCAAAAACAAAAGGAGAAAAGAAAAAACAAACTCATCCTCCAGTTTCCACTTTGGAATCTGGACAATTTGTTGAAAAAGGGGGCTCATCTCTTCAAGTTATCAAGAAATCCAAAGCTGGAAGTCATGTTCGTGTGGATTTGGGACGACTGACTCATTTTATCCGGAAATTCTTTTTCAACCAACAGGAAAGGAAGGAGCAGGATCATTCAAATCAGCTGGAGAAAAAGATGAAGAACTGGGCAAGAAGGAAGACTGATGTTCCTTGATTTTAAAACGAATCCTGTCTCGTTTCCCAGTTGGGGAAGAGGATCCGTTTACATTTTTTTTAGTTTTCAAACGGAATCCTTTCTTATTTTTCATCATTTACGTACGTACAACAATATGACTCGTAATTAATGCTTGTTCCAGGGCCACATTCCTAGTTTAAAATGTCCTATTGCTGTACGTACGTAAATGATGAAAAAAACGAAAGGATTCCGTTTGAAAACTAAAAAAAAATGTAAACGGATCCTCTTCCCCAACTGGGAAATGAAATAGGATTCTTTTTAAAATCAAGGCACAAGTTTTTCTGTACAAGTGAAGAAATTTGCACCCCGCAAATAAACAAAGTTGCTTAGAATTCTGCCTAGTTTCAAGAAAATAAGGAGAGGGGATGCAAAAACTTTGGACAAATTTGCTCGGGGTCATTTTATGGAAATTGGTGAACGTTTAGATGGGAACAAGGGAGGTCAAAGGTCAAGTCATTTTGCTAGGGAAGGAAATTCAAAACAGTTTTCTAGCCAGAGTAATGGCCATTTATTTTAGCCAGAGTAGTAGCCATTTATTTTAGCCAGAGTAGTAGCCATTTATTTTAGCCAGAGTAGTAGCCATTTATTTTAGACAGAGTAGTAGCCATTTATTTTAGCCAGAGTAGTAGCCATTTATTTTAGCCAGAGTAGTAGCCATTTATTTTAGCCAGAGTAGTAGCCATTTATTTTAGCCAGAGTAGTAGCCATTTCTCTTCGCCATTTATTTTAGCCAGAGTAGTAGCCATTTCTCTTCGCCATTTATTTTAGCCAGAGTAGTAGCCATTTCTTTTAGCCAGAGTATTATCCATTTTTCTTAGCCAGAGTTTTTTGACCTTTGACCTCGTTGGTCACCAACTAAACGTTCAGCGATTTTCCACCAATGTTGGGGGTGGGCTGGGGAACCCACCCACCCTCAATTTTAACTTCAAATTTGGAATTTCTGTTCGAAATTCCCCTGTCTAAAAATGATTTATTTATTTTGAACTATTGGTTGAACTATTCAAAATGGTAAAATATCTTACGTTTGTTTATTAAACAGGCAATAGGAAGAGAAAGTGTAGAGGAGGCTTATTACCAGCGACTAAAATTGCAAGGGCCGGGCCTGAAGGTGCCGCTGCACCCCCCACTGGACTTTCTCAACATAAAGCAGTTCTTTGTACTCACGTAGATTTCTGCGTTCCCAATCAGAATGAAAGACAAAGATGCCAGACTTATGATACATGTAGATTTTTGATCAATCGTTCCGTTGAAAAAAAAACCAACCCGTTTGATTTGAGCATACTTTTAGACCAAGCAACTTTCACATTAATCTTTGAGAAAACCCATAATCCAAAAAACTACACACCATTGTCTAAAAAAAATAGGGTAACATATGCCGCCGAAATGATCAAAGGAGATTTCGGAGGAGAAAAAACATACCATGAGGCAATACTTAAGATATTAGGTGAACACGCTCGAGAGCTAATTATCCCATACACAGAGCACACTACTATTGGTCTAACTTCAGAAACAGTTGATACATTTCAAGAACTGCAGCGAATTTTTATGCAAAATTCTCTTTCTCCCGCATGGCGCTTATTCACACTCGAAACCTTACCATACTTCAAATATATAAATGAATCCGTCGGTCTGATGACATTCACCCAATTTGACAGAGGTGATAGAGTAATAAATATCACCCCAGTCGGGTGGGTCCTCAAAAATGGGAAATATAATGACCCTTGCTGGATAAATTACCATAATCACTTGGAATGCCTAGAAGAATGCGGCGCCATCTGCTCCAATCGCGTTATACGTGATTCAAGAACTAAGACCATTGCACAGCATGACTACGGGTATGTATTCGAAACTTTAGATGGGCGTGGGTATGGTTTGAAAGCCGCCAAGCCTCTCAAAACTGCTGTTTTGGACGAATATCGGTAAAATATCAAATAATTATTACCACATATTATTGTAAAAATCAACGGAAAGTCATGTGTATGCCTTAGATTCTAAACAACGGATTGGATTCAAATTGCGAAACGATTTATATTGTACCCTCCAAAATAATGACATGTTGCCCCCATTTTTGATACGATTTGCTCCTTCAACAGTTCTCACAACATATCTTGTTTTACTCAAATCACGGTTGATGTTTTAGCCAGAGTAATAGCTTTTTCTTTTAGCCAGAGTAATAGCTTTTTCTTTTAGCCAGAGTAATAGC
>JABASP010001302.1:0-31331 GCA_019776565.1 Sminthurinus signatus | reverse complement strand
TGTTTAATGGCGGACTGACGTCGCGAGATTAGTAAAGCCAGCTTCGCTTCCGGAGCCAAAAGCATTTATGCTTTGAAGGCGATATGAAATCCTCACGAAGTGAGGATTTTTGACTTTATTTTGATCTTGAATGTGACCGGTACACTGAGAAAACGGGAAAAGTGGAAAACTGGGATTGGTTGCACTTGGAATGGATCAATAACAAAGTCTGGTCAAGTCGGCGGGTCTCTTTATCGGTGGAGCTGCAGAAATGATACAGATGGAATATGAGATAATGTAATATAATATCATGTAATGCAATATAATATAATATAGGAATAGTGTGGAGTGTAGAGATTCCACAGAAAGAAAAAGAAAAAAGGCGCGTATATGAGAGTGAGACAGAAACTTGAACGAGAAGTGTCCACCACTTCATTGGTTCATCATAAATCTTGTCCAATCTTCTTTCCCTCCGTCTCGTCCACTCTTTCAGGCCAAACCTGGAACTGGAACTGGAACGAAAAAACTTCATCCTCCATTTAATCAAAAGACAGAGATGCTTTCCTCTTCCCTTTCATATTACGCTGGACACTGTGTATTGTATATAAATATGAGGATATACTTCACAAAAGATGAAAAGTATATCTGTAAATGAACAGATATACTTCTTGTATACTTCTGCGTCTTTTATAAGATGACAAAGTTACTTTTTTTGTATGAACATTCTTGTTTCTGAATTTTTGCTGGAGGATTTAAGAGAAATCTCAACTCTCAACACTCCGATTCGGACTCCGACTCGGACTTGGTCTCTGATTTCGCCCAGCTTTTCTTTTCTTCCTTTTTTCTGTTCTTTTCTTCAAATCCATTACATTCCGCTCTCAGCATATTTGTAAAAGGATTGAAAAAAAGAAGTATTTTTTTATTCCATTTCATTTTCACGTCCACGTCTACGGTCTTTAGTCTGAATTCCAATCCATGTCCTCGTCTTCATCTTCTCTGGCTTTGGATTTGGATTTGGATTTGGGATGTCCAATACCGATAAAAACATATTTATATAAAGTGTGCTACAATTTACAAAGGACAAAGGACAAAGGACGTTCACCGTTCTTTATTCCGTATTTGTCAGGATTTGCTTGAGGACGAGATGATGACTACATCCAAATAACAATACCAATACAAAAGATTTACACTGTACATTGTACACTATACTTTGAATTCAAGGGCAAACTTCTAATGATGTCTCTATTGATTTTCCTACTTGTTTCAACTTTTCTCTGATCCGTCTGCATCCACAGACAGACAACAGACAATAAACGGATAGTTCCGTTTCTGTGAAACTCTATACTTTATTTATTTATTTATTTATTTGGGTTGACGGACAACAGGGTCCATAACGTTAGTCTATATATAATTAATAATATAAAACAAAGTACTTTCCAAATTATTATTATTATTTTTTAACAAATCACTTTCCAAATTATTATTATTATTTTTTAACAAACAAAATTCATAATCAATACTTTATACTTTATAAAGTTCTCCAGTGGAGGTTCTATTTCATTCTTTCATCTTGTTTCTGTTATCACTTTCTGTTATGCGGTATTTGGCATTTGTTATTTGCACTTTCGCTTGACTTGACTTGACTGTCTCCGATCTCCGATCTCCGATCTTTCATCTATCTAAATTTAAACTGGAACTACATAATACACAGTTGGTTTTGTAGTTTTGAGCTTTGAGCTTGAGTTTTGACTTGAATAAATCGACTGCACAAAATGAAACAAAACAAAACAAATGAAACAAGGTTGATGCAGCAAAGATGAAAAAGGAGAGGAGAGAAGAGGGCCTCGACATTCGACATTCGACATGTAAACAAATAAATAAATCCTCTGCGGATCCCTGGAACTCTAGAATCTAGAACTTGCCCCAGTAGCAAAATTCCAAAAGCACATTCCAATTTACAATTGCTGATTGTACATTGTACATTGAACACTGAACATATTGAAACAGAAAGCAGAAACAGGAGGAGAAATTGGGTCGACTCAGCATTTGAATTTGAATTTGCATGTGGAAGTGGATGGAATTGGAGTTGGAGTTGGAATTGGATTCAAAGAAAAAGTCCCATGTTCCTTCATTTGCCCTGGTAGGAAATAAATGCAATAAAAAGAGAAACCCGAAAAACTGATGAGGACTGAGGATCAAAAGTCACAAGTCAAGAGTCAAAAGTCAACATTCAACATTCAATAATTTAAAAGGTATGGAGAATGGAGTTAGAGTCAACCAGCCAGATCCAGAGCGAGAGCCAGCGAAAGGAAAGTTGAATGAAAAGGTAAATTTGAAGAGTGCAAGGAATTTGTTTCGGAATTCCGAACTCCGAATTTCCCTGACACAGGGAAAATTGCTAGGGAAATTTTTATTATACCTTAAAACGTACACGGTACACACTAAAATGTACAAACTACATTCTACATTCTACAATCTACACAGTAAAATCTACATGCATCTCACCAGGCTGAAAGTGAACAGGAGTTGAAGCGATTGCAAAAGATAACGACTTGACTAGACCTAAAATCTAAAACCTAAAATCTAAAACGAAGAGCATAGAAAAGAGAGGATGGAGCTTAAAATGTACCACGTAAAATAAAGGCCATGGGATTTTAGAGTATAGAGTTGTTTTATCGTCTTTTTGAGAGGAAGCGAAAGCGAAACAAGATGAAAGAGCATTTAATTTAAGTGGGCATCAGGAATTGGCTATTAGCTCTATGGAATTGGTAATGAGCTCAAGTAGAGCAAAAGAAAGAGAAAGGGAAAGGGACAAGGGAACGAGTGAAGGAGTGACTATGGAAAATATAATATATCTACACAGGAATATGGAGTATGGAGAATAGGGAAATAAAATAGGAAAAATTCCAATATCATCTTCCGCTTTACATTGCTCCAACTCAAACAGACAGAGAGAAAAGGAGGAGCAGGATAAAACTGCATTTCAAATTCAAAGAACACTTTCCCTCTGTGTCCTTTTGTACATGTACAATCTAGGATATTGTAGTTGATGGAGATGGAGAAAGTAAAATAAGCTCCAGTGAAAGTAAAACCCAGAGAAAGAGAGAAAGAGAAAGCAAGGACCAGCAGCTTGTGATGTGCCAGTACCAGTTGGAGTAAGAGCAACAGAATATACGATATTTGTTGCAGCTGTATCTGTATCTGTACTCTGTACGAGTTGAGATGGAATTGAGGGGAAAGTAAAAGTAAAATAGTAATTTGGCGTGTATCATGTTTGAATCTCTTGCCATTTCTGCATGAGTGAGTGGGAGAAGGTTTTGCCAATGTCTTTTCTCCTTCCGCCGTTGCTGTTTCTGTTTCTGCCGCTGTCTCTGTAGATTCCCTCCTCTTCTGTTTGCTTCTGGAGCTCGAGCTGGAGCTGGAGCTTGAACTGCCTTTGACTCATTTTAGTTTCTCTGACTCCGGCTCTGTGTTTCTCTGGTCCCATGACTTTTCTTTACTTTGTATGTACAATGTACAGTGAACAGTGCCTTGTTTCATTTCTCTTCCGTCTCTTCTCTTAAGTCATGGTCTCTTGTAAGTTCATTCTAGCAGGCAAATAGGAATGGAACTAAACACACACACTCTCTCTATTTTACTCATACTTCCACCCACACAAAAAGACACAAACAAATACAAATACAAGTACAATCTCAATCCCATATATATGTTATATGTATTCTAGGCTTCTTTCCCTCACACGCACAAACAGATGAGTGAGCATAAGAGGAAAGAGGAAAAGGAGTAGACAAATACACAAACAGAGAAAGAGAAAGAGAGGTCGAGGCGGACAAAGATGACAACAAAGTAGACTTGAAAACTAGGAAACTAGGAAACTAGAAAGAGGATGAGCGGCTTAGTGGCGTGAAATGAACACAATTGCTGAAAGAATCTAGAATCCAGAGTCTACAGTTCTTGGAGTCTAGAGTCTCGGAACTCGAGAAAACAAAGTAAAAATAGTAGGATTGTGGAAAAGTAAAAGTAGGAAAAGGAGAGAAAAAACTAGGGGAAAAGTATGAGAGATATCAAAAATGGACATTGCGTGACCATTGAACATTGACCAGCTTCATCCTCAATCCTCCATCCTCCTCATTCCATATCATAAGAGAGCATATGCTCTCCGTCTGCCGTCGAGCAAGAAATCGACTGGCCTTTTTGTCCAGAATCCAGAATCCTGAATCTAGAGTCCAGAGTCGAGAGTCATTTCACTTGTGCTCTCATTTCACTTGGGCACTCATTTCCAGTTTTCCAGTTCTTTTCACTCCAAAGTACGCTGGAAGCTTCTACATCCTACATCCCACATGCTTTAGATGAGTCTGCAGACATTTTCAATGTTCACGTTTGACTCCCAGGATATGTTTTAAACGCCTCTATTTTTTGATGCGGAAAATGAAGAAAGCATCTTTTTCCCTTTTATCTTTACATACGGAGGCTTTCTGGTTTACTAGTGCAAATACCAACTACAGATATTATCCAATCCAGTTTCCAGTTTTTGTCAGTTGTAACTAAAATGGAAGAATTTCAGCACAGAATTTTATTTGGAATCTTTCATGCCCACATGATTCAAAAACTCAAAAACAATGTCTATTAGTTTCTGTTCGGTTCAAAGATTTAAAAATATCTATAATCTGTATCGGAGAATTGTCCGTATCGATATCGATATCAATACCAATATTATCCTGTTTTACTATAATTCGTTCCGCTTCCAACTTTCAAGCTAATGCCTAATGCTCATTGCCTTTTATTTTTGTCTCCAGTCTCCACTTTGTAAATTCATAAATAAATACTCTGGAGTCAAAAGAAAAGATGGTCGGCCATATTTCTCGTCAAAGTCAATGAGATTTAGGGTACGAGCGTGGAGATGGGAGATTGGAGGTGATGATAAGGATTCATGCTCCTGTTCTTTTCTATATACTTTATACCTTATACGCACACATTGTGAATAGTGAATAAGGAATAGAAAAAGTAATTGTAATTTAAAGTCATGAGTCTCCAGTCTCCAGTTTCAGCTTCAGATCCAGATCCAGCTCAAAACTTAAACATCCGCACTGGCTCTATAACTTTGACTTCCAGTTTTTGCTACGCATCAGCATAAGCATTTAGCATTGGAATTGAGATTGGGATTCGAATTAGAATTAGAGTTAGAATTCGAGTTGGAATTGGAATAAGAAAAGCCATACAAGTAGAAAATATAGATCTTTTAAGACGATTATATTTTCTCAGCAAGCTACACTACATAAGATACGCACAACATGAACAATATGCACAATATGCACAGTTAATTCAGAAGGACGGGAAATTAAAAATTATGTTAATTGACTACACGTTCCGCGTTCCTTCTTTGCCCTGTGCACCGTCCCCCATTCGCCTCTTTGTTGTTCACGTGTTCGCTTGTACCTTTAACACTTTACAGTAAACACTAAATAGGAATACGAAATCACATCCAAAATTATTTCGTGCGTTATAATATTATAATAATAAAATTAATAGGTAACAGTGAAGATTCTGTAGCTAAATATGAAACCATGTGCGCATGGTTTCATTCAAAGTTGTTAAGATGACATTTATTTATAAACAGTTCACGGTGGAACCGGAAATGAGGCTAAAAACTCAAAATTCAAAATCCAAAGCTTAAACTATGAGAAATGTACAAAGTTCCATGTGGCTGGAAAGCATCATGAATAATGAATAATGATGAATATACAAAGACACAGATTTAGACTCTGAACAGTGCGCCGTCTAAATTCATCATCATCTTTACATTTACTACTATATAAAGAGTTAAATCAAATCAAATTGAAGGAAAAAGCATTCAAAATGTACTTTGTACATGACAGAGCGGGAAAATTTCAGACAAGTAATTTTATTACACACATTTTTCTCCTTCTTTCCCCACAATTTCTTATAGCTTTCCTACATCCATTTATGTAGAAAACTGTAGGAGAATTTTGTGAGGAAGAGACTGAATTTTTAATTTTGAATAAAACTGGAGGGGATTTTCTGTAGGTTTTCAAGTCTCTTTTCAACCATTTTTAAGCCTTCCTTTTCCTTCCAAGGTAAAACAGGTGTAGATGTACTTGTACATGAGGAGAGGAAAAGGGAAAAATAATATTAATCTAATCAAAATCAAAATCCTTAGGCCTTGTACCAAAAAAAATTGAGTTTTTTCGAGGACTGAGGATTTAAGATTTGAGGGGAAATGGAATAAAAGCTTCATCTCCAATCTCGAATCTCAGGTAATTCTATCACAGAGCGGAGAAATTCTCATTCTGATTCTGATTCAAATCCAAAAACCACATGGAGCATCAATTCCGACAATCCAAACTCCTAAACTCTTGTAGAATTTTTACTTGTGCATTGTGCATGCTAAATGCTGTAGTTTTGATATTTTTAATATTTTACCTGATGCATGCTCAATTCTCCATAAATATTACATACTGGTCGATAGATGCAATATTTAAGGACCGATTTTCATGTATTTTGTTGCAAAAATTCCCAGATTTTTGTAAACTTTAGACCACAAAAGTACCTCTTAGTTTGGTAAAGCAAAAAGCAACGTTTAATATTTAAAACGTCAGTAATATCTAAAGTAATAAAATAGAATTTTGCCTTGTAAATAGTAGAAAAAATGCACAAAAAAAAACTATATCTATGCGTAAAAAGCCCTGCAACTCGAGTTTTTGAACGGTAGTTCTTTCAACGGTATCTATGAATAAAATAGAGAATACAAAACACAATACTGCCGACAAATTTACTACAAATTGCACTTTTTCTTCTTTTTTTCTTCCCTTTCCCGTCCATTCTAATTTTTTATCGACATATAGACAGCAGACCGTTGACAAGAGGAAAGAAAAAAGAGAAAGAGACAAGAGACGTCGACAAGAGCTAAACTGAAACAGAATGAGAATGAAAATGAAAATGTGAGCATGAACGTGAATGAGGCTGAAGCTGAGGATGAGAAGCAGGCTGATACTTTGTATCCGCTTTGATTCTTTTCTTCCTCTTCCTCTTCTCTCCTTTCCTACTCTTGCAATAGCTATGCATGCATAGCCATTTCCCTGAGGCGGGTAATCCGATTATGCAACTTAATTGTATTACCCGGCAACAAGAAGAACATCAAGCGTAGACTTTTTCCAAGGCTCTCAGCTCTCAGCCCTATGACACTAAAATACACTACACACTACACACTAGACACTAGACTAAACTGAACCGACTTCGGATTCTTTATTCTTTGTACTAAACCTCTCACAATTTGAATAACACAAGCTGCTTCTCTTCATCTAAACATGTACAATGTACATTGTACGATCCATACGCATTATATTCTTATATCCATTTCTATATAAATGCACGTGCGTACTCTATTTTATAGGAAACGGAGAGTAAAAGCATACGTGTTCTCTTTTCTCTTCTCTTGTTGTCCTCCAATTTTCATTGAGAATTGAGAGTTGAGAACCTCGATCCAGAACCCTGGAGAAGACAAGACAAAAGGAGCGGAAGAAAAAAGAGGGGAAAATCCGATCCGATCCAATCCAATCCAGTCACACTGAATTATCCGTTGAAATGAGCTCAATCTCCGCTCTTTCACTAAAATGATTTGATTGACAATTGACATTCATCAGCTGTTCAATATTTAGTTGTTCAGCCTGTCAGTTTTACTCATCTTTATAATTGAACCTTGAAAACGTCAGTTCCATCAAATTTCACATTTCAGCTACATAGAATATAGAATTTAGACGCTAAAATCTATAGATGTAATGAATATCTCAAGTGACAAAAGATAAAAGATGTGATTGAATCTTAACAAGGTCCAATTATCCCAGATTTTCTTCTTTTCTTCTTTTTCTCTCTTTTCTTCAAATCAATTATTAGCTGTAAAGCCTCTTGAAGTTTTGTATATTCCAATATCAATGTCATTGCCAAGATCAAGTTCAAATTTAATATTTAATACTACTTTACTTCATGATTCATAACCCATAATCAATTTGTTATTTAAAACCGTCTCGGGCCTCATGATTGTTGTAAAAAATGATTATTATTATTAAAGTTGTTGAATAAAAGAAAAAAATAATGGAGAATGAAAAATGAAAAGGAGGCGGATGAAGATAAATATAAAGGCTCTTTGGATTTGGAGTTGGATTCTAGGGAAAAACTAAGCTTAGATCTAAAATGTACAGTAGCTCCAGAGTCTTCAGTCTACAGTCTACAGTTTATCATCATGGATTCATCATTACACTACTTTACTTGGCAATTTTTCCCTTTTCTGTCTCACTGGAAGAAAGCCAAGTTGAATTTTTCTAGATATGCACATTATCAAATATCCAATACACAAAACACAGCACTCAATGTGCACTGTGCACTGTGATCAATGATCAAGAGACAAGAGACAAGATCGAAAGTCGAGAGAATCATGCGATGCAATACCATTTTATGGCTGGATGCTGAATGCTGACTTGTGACTTGTGACTTGTGAATTTAGTGTATTTATGTACCTTTGAATAACTCTGTATTTGTACTTATATTTGTGTACATAATAAATGTACATGTGTGTGTTTGCGGAGAATTACATTGAATTTAGGATGCACCCGAGAATGCAATACAAAATACAATGTTCCTTCATGTTTTTTTCCTACAAGGAAAAAAGAATTGATTGATGAGTTTACATGTACAATGTACAATGTACAAAGGGGAAAAAATGTACATGGAGAAAAGGGACAAGTTTGAAAAAAGATGCGAATAAATCTATCAGTTATCAGTTTCTTCAAAATCTTCAACACATCCACATATCGATATCAACATCAATATCAATATGTATTATACATTGAGCTATCCAACGGATAAAAAAAGAAGGCGGATCCAGAATCCAGAACATGGTGCATATTTTTCTTTTTCTTTTGATAGTAGATAAAAGAAGATACAAATACAAGTGGCGGTAGGCCTTGTATGTTGTCTATAGCTCTGGTATTAATTGAACAAGTGGAGAACAATGGACTTGGACATGAGGACAAGAGGACATGAAGAGATGAAGACATGAAGAGATGAAGACATGAAAGGGAGATGCGAAGATGAGATGAGATTGACAAGTTTGTTGGTTGAACATGAAAAGATTTTTTCAAGAGACAAAAAACAAAAAGAATGAGAGAGAGAGAGAAAACACTGCCGGTCCGTCAATTCCAAACTCCAAACTCCAAACTTGAGACTAGAAACTAGAAACTCGAAACTGAGAATAGAAAAGAAAAGGAAAGAAACTGTGAAAAAATGTGGGGGAAATTCGCTTCGTCATCATACTGCTCCTGACTGCTGACTGTTGACTGCTTCTTGGCATTGGCACTGGCATTGCTATTCCTATTCGCACTGCCATCACCATTTTCAATAGTATACATAATAAATAGACATACATGTAGAATAGCATGGCATAGGATGACATGGCATCGACATTCACATCAGGATCAGCACAACTATTGAAAATCGACATGGACATCATGCAGCATCCGCATCAGCATTGACATGGACATGGACATTGATATTGGCTTGACTCTTCTTCTTCTTCCTCTTCCTTCAGCAGTTCACTTGAGACTTGAGACTTGTTTAGCACATGGTCTGTCCTCAAACTTGTAGGTACTCGATGCTCGATGCTTGATGTTCGATACTCGATACTGGATTCTTGCTGTACTCTGTCTCTTGTCGGCAGGAGAAAAAAGGACTGATGATAAAGGGAAAAGGAGGAAAAAGAGGAAAAAGAGGAAGAGGAAAAGAGGAAAAGCCGGCATTTGAATGAGTGAATGAGTGAGCGTTTGAAGGCAAAATGCGACCCATCACATCCACATCCACATTTCTGTCTCACACCCAAACCAAAGAAGAAAACCAACCCAAACTCAAACTGAAACTCAACAAATCTTGTGCACTTGATCCATCACAAGATTTTGAGGAAAAAAGTGCAGCCGTGTCCTTTTTGTCAACGTCTAACGTCCTCTATCTTACAAGTCCCTATAAAACCGGTGTCTGTGTCTGTATCTTTTCATTCCTCCGTCCTCATACTTTTTATTCGTATGTACTTGACGGTTATTTCTTGAGCTCAGCTGCAGTTCTTGGATTCTTCGATTCCTCAATTCTTCGAGTCTTCGAGAAATCATCACTCGTGTCATTTGTCATTTATCATCCACCATTCTGAACATTTTAGTTGTTACACTGGTCGCGAATACGGGGTTTCTTTTGGGTGAAACATGCTGCTGTTGTGCAAGCTGTTATTCCTGTTTCAATGTTTTTTACTTGCAGAATGACGTAATTGAAATCAGTCTCGTCTCGTCCTTTTATTTTCAGTATACAAAGACAATAAAAAAAGCTCAAGATACATGATAATTATAATAGTAAAATGAGAGAAATGAAACAAGATAGTCATTTTGTTTTTTAGTTTGTAGGATCTTCTCAAATGATGTTGATGATGCTTTAATATTTTATGCTTTAGTATTTTGATATTCGGTTCCTATCGGATTGATTCGGAGGTTGGAGCTCGGAACTTGAAAATTGGATGAATCTTGAAGCTCATCATGGCCTTGCATTGTACATTACACATTACACATTATACACGCTGTATTATGTAATATGTAATATAATATAATATTGTGTGTCATGGAATCGATTTTCATTCTATTTCATTTCACTTTCATTCTCTCTGACTCTTATCGCAGTATCTCTGTCTCTATTTTCATTTGCATGTTGCTCCATTCTTCTTCTTTATGCAGGAGCAGGCTGTGAATTGGATTGGATTGTGGATGCTCGAGTGTTTTGTGTTTTGTAGTAGCAGTTGTGAATCTCGCTTTTGACTAACAGCCTAAAAGTCAGAGTCAGAGTCAGAGTCAAAGTCAATGCCAATGCCAATGCCAAATTCAAAGCGATAGTTCACACCGCCTGTAAATGTTCACACATGTAAACATTATGTAAATGGTGAAGAGGCAATTGGTAAGATTTTATGAGGAGATTCTAAACCCAAGCACAAACCCAAACTCAAATGAAAACTAAAACCAAAAGGAAAACCAAAGCTCTTGTACAGATACTCCAATCCAATCCAATCCAAACCAATAACCATCCTCACTTTTCCATAAACTCCAAACTAAAAACAAGAAAAAGAACTACAAGTTCCATAAAGAGAAGAGAGCCAATTCATCTACAGTGAAATAATAATATATTAATATTGGATTAGCATTGGCTTTGGATTTGGATTTGGATTCGGAAAGGGAATGAAGATGAGAATGAGGACGAGAGTAGAGAAGAATTCTCGAGGGAGAAAAATGGTTCGTCTATTATCGATACTCTAAACTCTAAACATAATTTATTGTGCAGTTTCCCATTTTATGGTAACATTCCTAACACAAATACAAATACCAATTCGAGATTCTAGATGCTAGATTCTACAGTACAAATTGTGAAGAGTATCTAAAATCTACTCGCGGTGAGTCTAGAGTCTCGGAGCTCGAATATCGAGTATTGAGTGATGCACGCACACGCTCATTTCGTACTGTATACTTTTATACTTCTAGTGTACCGTTGCGTCGTCTTAAAAAAGAACCTGAGCAGAGAGAAAGAGAGAGTGGAAAAATATCCTCCAGCCTCTTTCCACAATTTTTACGTTATTTTATATTTAACTCTGTTTTAGCAGCCTCAAACTTCCTTTCCGACTCATTCTCTTGTCTTGTCTTCTCATCCTATTGCATTGCGCTGTATTGCATAACATTGCACTAGGTTGCAACGCATCTTTTCTCATTTCAACTCTACTCATTTTCATCTTCATCCTCATCTTCTCCATTCTCACAGCTCACAGAATGGAATATCAACACAGGAACAAAACTAGACTCCGACTCAGACTGAGACTGAGAAACACGGGGAAAAACCAAGTTGTAAAAAATTGTGTAAAAAAAATAAAATAAAAAATCCCGGGAGTTTGTCCTCTTCTTTTTCGTCTTCGTCTCAGTCGTTTTCCTCTTTTTAGACTTTGGATATTCAGTAGATGAGAACGGAAGATTTTTTTTTTCTCCCTTGTTGTTTCCAACTAAATTTCCTCTGACTCTTCTCCTCTCTTCTCTTGTCTCGTTCCATCTTCTTCTTCTTCTTTTCCTTCTCCTTCTGTCTTGTGTGTCTAGTGTCTTGTGTCTTGTATCTACTGCACATCTACGCCTGTGTACAATATATAATACACAATATACAATATACAAGATATAATATACGTGTAATATGCACATTCATTGTGAATTGTCGAGTTTTCCTGAGGACAGAAACCCAAAGTTGGTTTTTTTTCTCCCGTCCTCTTCTCCCTCTTTTCATTTTCACTAGTTAAAAATAAACCGAGTTGGTTTCGGTTCATGCATTTGACTCATCGAGTATCTTTTTCTCCTCCGCTCTCAAGTCTAGAGTCTAGAGTCTCAAGGAGCGACTCGTTCCACGTTCCGTTGCATTACGAAACATTGCACTCTCCCTCCGTATATTTGTACATGTTTAGAGTAGGCACGAGACAAGAAATAGGAAAGGAAGCTAGAAGACAGTCTCTTTTGCATCTCTAAATATTCTTGAGAATTGTGTGTGTACAAGATACAAGATACAAAATACTTAGTATACAACGTGATGCAACTCCAACTGTAACTGTAACTCCAACACACATATTTCATTACTTGTCTTCCCGGAAGATACTTTTACTCTTCCTCTTCTTCCTCTTGTTCCTTGTTCTACTGCACAATTTCCTCATTGGACTTGGACTTGGTTTTGAATTTGGAATTGCACTTAATGTTATGTTCCCTTTACAGTTGGAATTGTCTCCTGGAATCTGGAATCTGAAATTATTCAACATGTCGAGATACTGATAGTGATGCAGAAACATATGCAGAAACAGTTGCAAGTTGCAAGATACAAACAGGAAAGCAGAGACTAGGAAATAGAAAACTGTCTCATTCTCCTTCTTTTTAGGAGGTACAGAATGGATTTTAGTAGTTGTTTCTACTGTAATATTATTAAGTAGGAAATTTCAAATTGGGACTGTGAAAAGATTGTAATAGTCTCCCTCCGTTACGCATATCAACAAATTTTTTGAATTAGCTCAGCTTCAGCTTTAGCTTCAAATTCAGAGTCAGCTTCAGCTTCAGTTTAGATCAGCTTTGACTTTACTTCATTTTGGTTTCGGTTTCAGCTTGAGCGTTCCTCTCACATCCCACATACACAATTACATCAACTCACCATATATTTTACTTTTGATGGGATTATCTTCCTTCCTCCTTCTTCTTTTTCTTCTTCTTCTTCTTCTTCTTTTTCTTCTTATATTGGCTTACACATAGATATTAGATAGTTTAAGCTCGCGTTGTAGTTGTAGTTGGAGTTAAGAGGCGAGGAGTAGAAAAGCACAGATATAATATTGAAACCGTGTAGTTGTGTATTGTGTATGTTGTAGTCATGTTATGTATTATGTAGCGTGTTGCATTACTTTTGCCACTATTATTATTATTTGCATGGGAGGAGGAAGAGTAAAAAAAAGTAAAAAGATAAGGAGAAAAAAAAGACACTTAGACTTTTGGACGTATGCATACAAACAAAATATCATATGTATACTGTTTCTGCTTCTGTATTCATTCAACATGCCGTAGACCGTAGACCGTAGACCGTAGACAGGGCAAACAGCAAACACACACATCAAAAAGACTTGAAAAAAGACACAGATGGCTTCTGAAACATAAGAGAGATGCTCGAGATTTTTCTAATGAAGTAGAGTGAGTAGCGAGTAGCGAGTACCGAGTACTGATTTTGAGTTTTGAGTAGGTACGTAAATAAATAGAGGAGCATATGCAAACATGGAAACACACACGCACTTATTTCTCCTCACTTCATTCTCCATACTTCATTCTCCATGTGTTTGTGTACTTTTGAATTTGAGTATTTGAATATTAACAAGTCTAACAAGTCTTTGCACATTACACATTACGGTGTATTATATGGTGAATTATAGACATACTTGGTGTGGATTTTTCCCTTGCTCTTTTCTTTTTTCTTTTCCCTCTTATTCCTCTTACATGTACTTTTTTCTATGAACTCTCTTCTATTTTCTTGTTAGCTCATGTTGGATGTTGAATGTTGATGCTGGATGTTGGTTGTTGGTTGGATGGTTCGTGTTCATATTTTTCATTATGTCACTTATTACTCCAACCTCTCAATCTGTGCACAGTGCACACTCTACAAGATCCAAATATCCAATATACAGTCACTCACCCCTTTAACTACCATTCACTTGAGAGACAGGCAGACAGACAGACAAAAAGAGACAAAAAGAGAGAGAGAGAAAGAGGATAACGGGAAAATGAAACGGCGGTAATGCACAAGCACTTTTATTTTCCTTCTCTCGTTTGATGCACTTTAGTTCTTGTTCTAGTAAATAGGAATCTGTGTACATCTGGATTCTGAAGGTACTTATCCGCTTGCTCTGTAGACTTGAGTTTGGAGTTTGGAGTAATCCGTAATCAGTAATCAGAGACTGCAGAATGCAGAAGACAGAAGCAGACTGCAACAAACTGCAACGGTTGACATCTGATTAGACTAGAAAATAGAAACTAGAAACTTGAAAGGAGAAATACCTTTGTACTTGAAAATTTGGTGAAAAAGTTACAGGCTGGAAAAACTATTCAAATTACGTGTCTTCTTGGATCTTGAATCTTGATCCAAAGAAAAAATACACCATACACTCCACACTCAATTCTTTCAATGAGAATGAGAATGACAATGACGAGATACTCACAAGTTGTCAGATAAATAAATACCACAACTTGGATATAAATTTCAAGGAGGAAAAGAAAGAAATGTGCTAATTGCCAATGAATTCCTGTAGCTTGTACATTGTACATTGTACAAAATTTCCATTGTGAATTGTACTCTTGACTTTGAACTCGATAAATATATCTGTAATCTGGTTTCAGCCGTGGAATTAGTTTGGAAAAATCCATTCATGCACATTGCACATTGCATATCCTCTGCCTTTTCCCTTGTTCAGAGTGATTGAAGTGTTGAGTCTGGAAATTTGGAGCCAGAAATAGGAAACCAAAACTAAAATGGATTTACAGAGTAAAAACTCCTCTAAATTTACCACAGCATTCCAAATTCTAAATTCTAAATTCCAAGTTCCAAGAAGTTTAAGTTTTCAAAGTCCAGTAGAATTTAGAACTTAGAATCCCGAATCCAGAATAGAAAAATAGGAGGAGAAAAGTAAATGTAAAATCTTGAATCTTTGAAGCTTGAATTTTACCAGAGCAACCAAAATACAATCTACAAACTACCAAAGCATCATTTGACTAAACAAACGAAGGCATTGTACATTGTACACTGCACATTTTGATTTTTGAAGGAACAAAAGAGGAGGAGGAAAGAGTCATGGATTTCAGCTGAAATAGAAGAAACAAGGAAAATGTACGCATTTAAGCTTCAGGTTTTACTTTGTGTGTGTTTGTGTGTGTGATGGAAAGGAGGAAATGAGGTGAAAAATACACATTGAAACACTTGAATGCTATGAACAATGGACTTGAAATGAATCAAAGAATACACATTACACATAGGATTAGATTCATGTAATAATAATAATAATCTTTATGTAATACTTTTACATTCCTTGATGAAATGAATTCAAGTGATCCATTGTACTTTGTACTTTGTATTTTACGCGTTTTGTATGGTGTATTGAAAGTGTGCGTATGTTGGTTTTTGGTGTATGAATGATTGCGTGTGGTTTTCTGGTTGGTATTGGTATTGGTTTTGGTTTTGGTTGGGGTTTTGGTCTGTATTTTTTAGGGTGAGGAGTGAAGAGTGAAGAACAAGGAGGCACAAGAAGCAAGAGGACAAAAGTCAAAAGTCAAACAAGGACAGAAAGACAAAGACAAAGGCACACACACACACACACATGTATTTAAATAGGCGCATTGTTCACTGTTCACTGTTCACTGTTCACATGCTCATATGCTCATATGCACCGACCTTCACTTAGGCTGTTTACTGTTTACTGTGTAGTGTAATACAAGATCCCTAATGCACACGCATCATATGAAGAAAAGGAGAAAGAGCGTCATCTTACATTTCAAGGGTCATTAACGAGGGAGTGAGAGAGAGAGAGAGAGAGAGAGAGAGAGAGAAGAGGACAAGGAAACCCAAGGACTTTTTACTTTGGTTTGACTTAGGTTATTCTGATATTCTGATATTCTGATGCTCTGATGTTCTGTTGTTCTGACGGGGTGTATCCCTATTCAAGCTTAACGTTTCTTCAATCTTCAAGGCACAAGAAACAAGTGAAAGGAAAAAGGAAGCTCAGATTCAAAATCCAGAACCCAGACCAAACCAGAGGCAGCATCTAAAATCCAGCATCCAGAATGAATAGAAATGTAGAGTCATGATGAATGTGCGTAATGCTGAATGTAGAATTGGAGACACTACAAACTACAAACTACAAGTTATAATATCTGGAATCTATAAAAGAGTACAATGGAGTGGATGGAGTAGATGGATGTGTGGAGCAAGTGAGTAGGGCAATAAGTCACCAAGATGATCCCTCCCTAAAATATCCTACTCGTACAAAGACAAAGTACGGGAATACACAGAAACAGAGAAACAGAAAAATATGTACTCTCTGTTATGAAGGGTCTCCTCTCTTCAGCTTCTTCATCTTCTTGATCCTCTTCATCTTCATCCTCATTTTCTCGCTCTATTTGTATTTGTAATTGTAAGTGAAATGGAAGAAAAAATAGCAAGGGGAGAATAATGGACTGAGACTCGAGTGCTCTGAAACATGAGCACGTACGACGTACAAACTACAAACAGTCACTCGCTCTTTCTTTCTACACATTTTCCATCTCTGCTTCTGTTGCTCTTTGACTAACTCCCGTTCTTGAAAAACACATCCATGAATTCATTATTGAGATCTCAACTCTATTTTTCCAGTTTCATTTCCATTCTCAGCCTCTCAATTCAAACTCACACTCAAAACTCCAAACTTTTAATATAATATTAAAGTCAGTCAAGTACAATGTACAATACACAATACAGTTGGAGCTTGTTCAGTTCAGTTCATCTCAAGTCTCAAGTTCATCCCTCTTCAACATGTGATCCTTTCTTTTACACAGCATGTTGAATGTTGAATGCTAATGTTGATGCATACATGTACTTTACATTTTATTAAAAAATACAAAAAAGTGTCTAGGAATCTAGAAATCTAGAACTGTAGAAAAGACAAAATTTTCAAAAGAATAATTGTATAATAACTCCTTCAATGTAAGTAGGCTTACGTACTCATTTTATTCACATTTCTGTATTTCTGTACAGAAAATAATAAATAATACAATGTGATACAATGTCAGTGTACTACGTGTCATGTATGCTGTGTGTCTTTTGTATTGTAGATTGCAGATTGTAGATACTTTGATACTTTGATACTTTTGAATGAATCAGTGATTCTTTTTACTCATACTTCTTTTTACTTTGTGTTTTGTCTGTATGGACTATAAAGTATAAAGTCGTCAGCATGTTTGTTCCTTTCAGGTTGACATTTTGTTTGTAATTTGTTTTCAGTGATTCTATAGAATACTTTATACTATAAACTCTGTGCTAAATTCAATTCTATTGATAAAATTTGGAGCAGAAAATTCATATATGCAAAGGAATCAGGAATTAATACAGATTTGAAATTTCACAAATGATTCCAATTCCACATGTGTAATGTGTATTTACGCTCAAAAAGTCGGCAAAGGAATAATTAAAAGAATCAACTAAAAATTGAATACACTACAAACTACAAACTACAAATAGATACAAATACACATATTTACATATTTTATATTTTGAGCTTTATACTAAAGAGAAGTAAACTTGTTTTCATGTCATTTCAAAAATTTCAAATAATAATAATAATAATGCTAAAATCCTATAACTTTTGCAAATTAAAAAGTAAAAAGTGACAAGGATTTTCAATGTACAGTGTACAGTGTACAGCCCTTATGAATTTTGTGTACCGTAAACTGTAAACTGCAAAATGTATGTGTGATGTGTTATGATATTTGGAATAGTGATTCTGATTTTGATTTCGACTTTGACTTGCCACATGGCTGCCGCCAAAAATAAAACTAAAGGATGTAGAACATAAAATTTTAAACAGAGTACAGAGTACAGAGAAATGTACATAAATAATTATGTTTGATAAAGAGTAAAGAGAAAAGAGTAAAGAGGGATGAAAAGGAGCATAAAAATAAATGTGTGCATGAAAATACAAATGAGCACAAAAAGGACAAGAGTCAGTGACAAAGTTAAAAGTTGCCTCGTTTCAAGTTTTCAACTTGATCTTTCACCTGTGAGGAATGAACAGAGTCGTTTCATTTCAACATCCACTGCCTTACTTTAAGCTTGTGTCTACTTTTGTCTGGTGACTGTTGAAGGCTGATTGTCAAGCTAAATGACCGGTTGACTGGACAAAGTGAAACAGTTGAGCTTCATGTTGATGTTGATCTTGAGGCTGAAGTTGAAAGGAGAGTTGATGTTGGATGTCGGATGTCACACCATCGCTGGAATTGTAGTCCTAGAAATTTGCATAGTACCCTCTGGAAATCTGCAAGTTCAACTGTTTCACCGTGAAAAGTAAGTGGGTTCAAAATATGATGATGATGATGCTGATTATATTACATTAAGATTGGAACAACTTTCTTTCCTCTTTACTTCTTCACTCCAGTCCCAACGCGTCCAACTACATTCACAATGTTTGTGCTTGGCACAATGGACAACGGACAAAGAAGCTCAAAACTCAAAGCTCAAAGCTTTCCTCGAGGAGCTTTGCAACACGCAATTTTTATGGAAATATTTCTCTGGACTGGACTGAATATTTTCTGTACTTTGTACTTTGAACATCCTGTCCCCTGCATCTACAATCTACACGTGTCAAGTAAAAGCATGGGCTTCATTAAGATAAGAAAACATTGTCCACTGTTTTATTAACCGGTTTAATGTGAAGAAGTATACGTTTATGCTTAGTGACTCTTGACATAGCTTTCCCCCCAAAGCTACATATTATATTCGTACATGAGTATCAGTAATCAGTACATGGAATTAAAAAGCACTGCTGCAAAATTCCCAGCTTTTTACAAATACAAGGAAACAGTAAAAGGAAATGGGAGGAAAAGGCTTCAAGCTCCAAGGTCTCTGAATATTAAACATAATCATACAATATTTTGAATGATATTATATTATTGTAGTTCAAAGTCTGTTTCCATCTGAAAGTAAAAGCTGTATAAGAAATAAGAAACGTATGTGTCTTTGTTTTTGTTTATGTATTTTCTTTTTTTCCCTTCTCATTTAGATTTTTATTTTCATGCTCATTTTCATTCCGTTTCTTTTCATTTCTTTTTTATGACTCCCAACTTCCAACTTTCATCATGAGGATGATGGGACAAATTAGTTGACATTTCCTGCAAATTTGATGAATTTTCTCGCCTCTCGCCTTTCGTATTTTTTACTCTTTGGACAGAATGTGCATTTTCTTTAATTCAAAACTCTCAACACTCACCACACGCTGCAAGCTGCAAGAAGCTCGCAGCTCACGCATGTACTTGTTTCATCTCCATTCAGTATTACGAATTCAGTGCAAATTGAAGGTCTGAGCTGAGCGGAAACTGGAACTGGAACTAGAACTGGCTAATACTAACTACTAACAAAATTTGGCAAAAGTTCAAAAATTCTATACTTGTTCCTTTATTTTCCCCATCCTTTTGACATGGACACAACTGTTTTTTCCATTTTCCACGTCTGACCGTATTTTACTTTTACATTTAGTTTCCACTTTAGTTTGTGTTCAAGTCGGAGTTGGAGTTTGGAGTTCCGAGTTTTTATGACCCAACCATATTTCCAGATGATAATGAATTTTCTACAGGGTTTAATGACTTCCGGAGTTTTTTATATACTGCGGAACGTAAACTAGAACTAAAACTAGAACTCCAAGTCAAACTCGAACTCAAACTACAGTCGGACAGAAAATAGAACTAGAACTAAAAGAGTAGAAAGTAGAAAGTAGAAACATGAGCAGAATCCGTGAGGAAGACTCTCTCTCTATTTCCTACAAATACATAATATTATGTAATAATATAATCTACT
Source organism: Sminthurinus signatus (assembly GCA_019776565.1). Lineage (NCBI taxonomy): Eukaryota > Metazoa > Arthropoda > Collembola > Symphypleona > Katiannidae > Sminthurinus > Sminthurinus signatus. The sequence continues at coordinate 11,171 of JABASP010001302.1, read as the reverse complement.
AAATTATCCATAGCCATGAACTATCTACAAAGCATGCTAATTCAAAGGAGCTTTGGTACAGGGGTTAATTGAGCATATTGGGGTAGGTTAGACGGACCTTTAACTCATTCACACTCTTCCTTAATTAGGGAAAAGGAGGACAATAAATCATAATCCTCATAAAATTTGTCACGTTCACATTCCGATTCAAATTTGAATTCTGATTCCAATTCAAATTCCTGGGTAATTAAGACTCTAATAACTTTACATTTTACATTCTATTGTCCAGCATACAAAACCCAGAATCAAGAAGGACAACAAAAGCCATATTATGATTATTAAAGCTTTCGCACTAAGCAGGATAGAATATTGAGGATTGTGTTCCTCATCAATCCTGAAGAGAATGAAGAGTGAAGAGTAAATGAAAGTGAAACAGAATGATGACAGTGATGATGAAAATGAGGATGAGTAAATAAAGGAAAAATCAATATTATTTTTAAGAGACCTGATAAAAGCTGAGGAATCTGTCCAGCCGGTCTATGAAATAGAAGCCTGTGGAAGTAAATAGGAACTGGATTCTGGATTCTAGGTTGAGAATTGTGGATTTGCTGGTGTAGTTGGATGATACGTAATACGTAATATTGGGTTGGTGGACAGAGATAAGAGAATAATAGAGAGGAGAGAGACAAAGGAGAGAGTGAATGAATTGGGAGATGGAAGATGGAAGATGGAGATGGAAGTTTCATACTGTATCATAATCGTCCATTGTCCTCCTCCAATTTCGGCTTCGGATGGATGATGATGATAATGGGCGTAGGCGCTCACTTTCCTTCACCAGCTCATCAGTTCCTCAAAGGAGGAGAGGACAGAGCAGAGACAATAGGATTCTCCCAGAGTGACTGAGTGCGCCACACCAGACCATATCATAGCACATTGCACATTGTACATAATAAATGACTTGACTGAATGAAGGACATTAGAAATGACTGCAAGAGTTTCCTCAACAAATGGGGATATGAAGTGAAGGGACTCTGGACTCTGGACTCTACATTTTAGACTCAAGGCTGAGCACTGAGCATTGAACAACTGAATAACTTGTCTTTGGAATCTAATTCTATTTCTATTTCTATTCCAAGTCTACGGTGGCAAATAATAATAATAATAGTGTACGTAATAATGATGACTCTTCAAGTACCTGAGTCCCAGTGCCAGTGCTAGTCTGAGTCCCAGGTCGTTCCTCTCTTCTCAATTCTAGCTCCACTTTTACATAGTTTTACATTTTACATACTTCTTCCTTGTCTGCGTATCCACCGGGAATTCCCCCGATTCTCAATTCTCAATTCTCAGAGCTACAGCTACAGATAGATCCAGTTTTAGTTTTACTTTTAGCTCCAGATCCAGATCCGGATCCCAATTCAGCTTTTCAAGTCCACTATCGACCAAAATCCAGCGACCAACGAACGATCCAAGGAGGAGCCCATTTATTTCTCTGTCCTTATCTTTCTCATTCACTCATTCACTCATTCGCACTCTCGCTCCTTCAGTTGTTCAGTCATTCAGTTGTGCAGTCGATTGCTTGCTTCAGCTTGATTCCCACTTGAAACTTTCTTCTATCTCTCTTCTCTTTTGTCTCTACCATTTTCATCTCAAAATTCCATCTAATTTAAGCTCATGTTGTCAATAAGAATACGAATACGAATACAAATTCAGTCACTCGAGTTAAATTAAGATGTGAAACAAGAAACACAGACACACACAAATGTCCAATTCCTATTCACAAATTTTGCAGTTTAATAAAAGTTCCGAATTCAGAAGAGAAAAAAATGAAGCCATTCATAATTCATGGTTTTTATCTGCAGTGGATTTCATAGATATGAATATGCGTTGTTGTTCAAAGTCAAATTCAAAGTCAATCAGCCTTAGACCTTAGACTTGTATTTTCACACGTCTGAGGACAATCTGCAGTTTTCTTCAAAAATTCAAAATTCAAAACACTTTGACACACTTTAAAACCCTTATTTTACTTTTTCCTCAGAATTCGATCAGAAAAAAAACAAGAACAAGGATAAGAAAATGAAAAGAACATGGGAATGAGGAGACTCATTTGAATTTTCATGGACGCATTCCCACAGCACGAGCCCATAAAACAAGGAAACTAGAAACGGAAAACGGAAAAATTCGAATCCCTTTACTTTACTTTTTTGGAATTGCACAGGTAAATTTTCATCGAGAGAGGAAAACAATACAAATACAAATTCAAATTCAAGTGGAGCACACAACCCAAAAGACTCATGTTGTTACATAATGTGCAGTGTGGATTGTGGATTGGGTATGCGTAAAACAACTACAAAGGGAACAGCTCCACGTAGAAATGTAGAATGTCGAATGTAAAATGTAGAATGAAATGAAAACAAGTCATGAAATTTTGCAAATGACCGACTGAAATAGTTTCAGTTTCAGAGGAAATGCCTCGAGAAATTTAAATTTTGAATATTTTTATCCTACGGAACGGTTCGGCTTCAGTTTTCCCTTTACCTTTTACCTTTTATACAGTGGATTTTATTGGTTTTCATTTTCTCCGACAAGGTTGTACATACTGCTCATTCCTTGATACATGTAAATATGTGTGTTATTTCCATATCTATATTCGTATATGTTCTGCATTCAAGTAATCCGCTCTCCATGTTCAATGCTCAATGTTCATTTCCCTCCAGCGTCAAACTTTACGCAAAAACATGGAGGCTGTTCTTTGGAAAATGGAAAATAGAAAATGTAAAATGTAGAGTGTAAAATGTAGAATGGTGAACAGGAGTAGACAAACAAAACAAATGCAAAATTTCTCCACATAACTTTTCATTGAGTCATTTTGTTTTGCAGCTATTGCTTTTGTTTTGTTTTTGCTACTACCTTTTCATTGTCCGTGTTTTTGTCCGTGTCTTTGTCTATGTCTATGTATTTGTATGGATGTGGATGTGAGGTGTTGTTTTTGTTCCCTGTGGTGAGAAAGGAGCTGGAATTTATACGAAGGGAAGGAATCATAAATTGAGTAGCACCGTGGGACTTGATCTCCATTAAAATGTCCCACATCTTCCTCCAACACAATCCAACCCAATCCAACACACAAAGTCCAGCACAATTCAAGTCTAGACTCTAGACACAGAGAACTAATGTCGTGTAATAAAAATACCTAGATAAAATTCACACAACTTTCACCCTGGTTAATTGCATCATCATAATTCTCATGCTCCTCCTGGATCTGGAACTGGATCACAATTCATTCAGGATTCTGGATTCTCAAAGGAAAAAGTAACCTCATTTCATTTGTCCACAGTCCACAGCTCAAATTCTCTGTGTTCCGAGTTCCGAGTTTCTATGTTCTTTATATTAGAAATACTTGAAACTTTCATTTATTAAATTACACTCAGTCCATTATCTCGTATTTACTCTATAAAAAATAAGAGGGAAAAAGTTACTGTTGCAAATTTGCAAGTTGTTTTTTTTACTAAAATTTATTGAATTTTGAACTTAACTGGTGTCATTTTCAATTTTTAGAGTGACTCGTATGTTTAGAATTTATAATTATTATGAATTGTGGCTTGGTTTGGTTTGTGGTTGAAAATTCTGGAACTGGAGAGAGTGCATAGTAAAAATAATAATAATAATAATAATAGTAGTAATAATCATGGTAATAATATGATTCCTCCAGGGATTTTATCCTCGAGTATATAATACAAATGTGGAAGAATAACAAAAGAAAAGCGGAGGAAAAGAAGAAGAAGAAGAAAAAGAAACCGAAGCCTGAGAAGAGCATAAGCAGCTGTTTTGTGTTTCCTCTCCTTTCTCTCTCGCGGGATCTCTCTCATTTTTGATTGATCACCCGCGTCGAGCAAACTGAGAACTAAGAAAAAGTAAGGGAAAAGATGCAATCCAAGTACATTACGTGTATCTGTATCTGTATTAAAGTAACTCCAATGTACAGTGTACAAGGGAAAACAAGCACAGGAGTTGCAAAGAGTCTGAGAAGTTTCACTACTCAAGTGGGAACAACATTCACGATCTCTCATCTTTTATTTCTACATACGATATGTATATGTATGCACAAAGCACATGGATTTTTCAATATGGGAAAACGGGAGGGAAAAATAAAAGATGCTTTTCCTCATTGACGCTTCTTTTATTTTAGCTTTTACTATATACACAGTCAAACTTCAAGAGCTCAATACACAAAACTTAAACTTTTATAACTGAAAAGAAAAAGAAGGTAGGAAAAAGAAGTTAAAACACATAAAAGCCAAAAGATAGAAAAAAAGAAAGAGAGGACATTATAAACCGCATAAAGTATAAACTTTGCATTTAAATTTAAATTCATGCCAAAAACGAGTCGACAACTACCCCATTAAAATTGAGGAGTGAAAAATCTACAGAATACAGACCAAAAAGTACATTTACACATAAACTATAAACTATAAACACAGTGCAAAAAGTGTAGTAAAAATACCAATACGAATGCCAGTGCTAGTGCAATGTCTTCTTTGAGATTTAAAAAGTACAAACGATTGTGAAGAAAAATGAAGAGAAAAAACTGGGCTAAGAATAAAGATGCCAGGATAAAGAATAAAGAAGGCGTGCAAAAACGTTGGCAGGAACAAGTTGCATTGAAATTCCAGAGTTTTGGAGTTTTGGAATTTCTTATACAAAATGAAATAAATCGAAAAACTCTGTCTCACTCATCCACTCTTTTTGTTTAATGTACGTGAAATGGGTAATGGGTAAACAGGATGATAAATTTAAATTCAAGTATAGGATTTGGAGTACAGCAAAGTGTGGTCGATTGAGCAATTTAACTTGTGGATTCTAAAGTCTAAATTCTAAACCCTGAATTCTGGGAAAATAATAGTAAAGCTAAGAACTAAGAATAATAATTTAATCCCTTTTTAATCCATTTCAATGACTTGAATGATCCATCATTTTAAGAAGCATTTCAAACATGAGAAGAAGTTTGCATAAATACTAAATGCACATGAGAGTACATGTGTAAAATGGACACGTAATTCCAATTTTTCACACTATTTTTAACCAGAGAATATTATTCAGAAAAATAAGAGGGTAAAAAAACTAAAAACAAATACTAAATATTAAACACTGAACACTAGATACTAGATACTGGAAACTAGACATTAGACAGTAAACACTAAACCCATCAACTTAAAAATGCCATATAAATGAAGTGAAATGAATGAATTGAAATGGGACTTATCGTAAATAAATAAATAAACAGACGGGATGCCGCCATAACACAACACAAAATTACATGGCACAGTAATTGACTTTTCTCACTATAAAAGCACATTTGTACACTCTCTACATAAATGAGCACTTTACTTAAAAAACATAATTTTTTTCCTTCTGTTTTTCTCCATGTAGTCCGTATTATGTATTATGTACATGATGTGTTAACCTTCATCTTGTTTCTTCTTTCTTGATCCTCCGCAGCACAGTGGTGGCAATAACAAGGATAATATTTAGGAGAAAAAAAAACTTAATGCATGTAATTGTAAGTGCACGTATAAGTATGTCTGTAAAGTGTAAAGTGTACAGTTTATGTTATATAATATATCATATGTAGATGCATAAAACAAAACATGTATAGTGTGCAGTCTACAGTATACAGTAGTTTGTGGCATTTTAGCCTTTTTTCATTTTCCTTCTTTGGTGGCTTTCCTATGGTATGGTTCCCTTTGAGTTTTCAAGTGGAGCGGTGGAGACAGAAACACAGACCATTCAACTAGTCCTCTATTATTTCATTCTGCTCTCATTTGTCTGGTCCTTTGGATTGGTCTGTCTCTGTCTCTATTTTTAGGGAGCGAAGCTGACTATTGGAATCGTCATGTCCCTACGACGAGCTCTATTAGCCATCTAGCGGACAAATTTGCAACTCGTTAGTAGCGCCATCTAGCGAACAAATTTGTAACTTTAGTTGAAAATTTTTAGAACTCGTTTAGAGTGCATGAAAATACTTGTATAACGATGGACGGGCACCATAACTTATTTTTATAGTTAGCTTCGCTTCCGGAGCTTAAATCTTTTTGGTTTTAGAGCGATTCAAAGTGATGAAAAAGTGAGGATTTTTTACTTGTTTACTCGGTTTCGTCTTAAACTATTGGTTGTTTTACATAGAAAAGAGCAAAATGGTGGATGCAGATGTATGAGCGTGTGCTCCCTCTTTATATATTTTTTGTCACAATCTAGAATCTAAAATCTACAAGCATGATATATAATAATACCAGCTCGTTTAAGTAACTGTGTGCACAATTTATATGGGTATTGCACCAAGACATTGCACTGCACGAGCTAGAGCTGTAAAACAGGGTGAAAAAAACAAGGGCAAGGAGAAGAAAAAGATGCTGAATGTTGAAGGCTGAAGGGTTGAGGAAAAAACAGAGCATCTTTGTTTTATAAATGTAACAACATGCAATAGCAAATGGGGGAATATATATCTACAGTCTACAGCATAGAGCATACAGCATACAAAATACACCGAGTCAAAGTCAATGGTGTTTTTAGTTGTTAGACTTGAGTTGTGAGTATGTCTTTAGTCTTAAGGGAGTCTCAAAAAATACTAAAATACTAAATACGGCTTTCGTAACATAACTACTACATTTTACCGTTTTCATAAGCGCAAGTTCAAGTAAAAACCAGAGAGTACAGAGTACAGAATACAGAATACAGCATCTAGGAGCAAGGTACAATGCACAAAATGTACGAGGTACATAATTCAAGGAAGAAAATGGGAGCTAAATATAAACACCATCTCCCATTCTCTTCTCTCTTCCATTCCGTTCCATTCAATACATATCCATACAAAAACAAGTACTAGAGTAGACATACCATAAATGAAAATGGGCCCAAAAGAGGGAGAAAAAACAGAGTTACCACCACATTTCTCTCGCGTTACCATTTTCCTAATGCTCTTCAAGTCTATAGTATAGAATAAAGAGTCAAGAGTCAAAGAAAAGAGAGCAGCGCTGTTTGAAGTCAAATGAATTTACATTGTAAATTCTACATGAAAAAAAAATCATTTGCTCTCTTTTTGTTTTTGTTTTTTTCCTCAACTATGATTTTTGTGCCTTTTTTTTGGGTCGACTTGGGTGTTATCTTGAATTGAATTGAAAAGCACTAGTTTGTACCCTGTTGTTTTGAATTTTATTGTACTGAATTGTACTGTCTAAGAAATTTAAAATTGAGAAAACAAAACCTGCCACAAAACAAGCCGACCATTACCCAAATAACAGAAAAAAAATTGGACGAAAACAACTCAATTTCCAATATTTACAATTTACAAGATTCAAATTCATTCCAAATTCCAGACCCTGCACAATACAAAAAACATGAAAACATGAACATGATGGTGGCCAATTGTATACACAAGAAATGATATGGAAGTGGATAAAGTGAGAGTACCACAAAATGTACTGTCCTCAATAAATTTAAAAGATCCTTAAAACTTCCAATAGTGGTAAAATTGTTTACAGCGGTCATAAAACAAAACTATACAAATATCAGAAACAGATAACATCCAAAGCAAATATCATTTTTTATGGGGGATGATAATAATAATTATTATTACTGTTTACTGCAGGTTTTAGGGACAGACCAGAGCCAGGTCCAAGTTTGACAAAATAAAATAATGCTCAAAAGGTCAAAAAAGATAAAATGCTGTTGATCCATTTTGACGGCAGCTCAAGCTCAAGTTACAGCTACAGCTGATGTAATACGCAATACTGACATTGACGATTGAGGATTTAAGATTGAAGATATTCTCAATCTCAATCTCCTTGTCCATGAGACTAAATAAAGATGGTCATTTTTAGAAATGCCAACTGTCAAATTGGTCAAGGAGCACCGAGCTTTTCCCCACGATAGAATTCATCTCACTTGACATAATTCTTTTCATTGGACTCGAGACTCTAGATTCTAGACTCTAGACTCCACTTTGAAAATCCACTTTTCTGCTCGTTAACTCCTCTTATACGAGCTAGATTGAGACAGGCGCTTAAAGTCAAGCCTGTCTCAAGACTCAAGATTCAAGACTAGGATTACAGAATTTCACTTTTCATACGTGGAATAAAATCCACCTATCTAGGCCAGGTTTACAGAGTACACTGTACAGCGTACATTGTACACGTGGATGTGTGATAATAAGTATAAAAAGTTCCTTAGCTTTTTATCATCTTGAACCGTATGACTCGTGACATAACAGTCAACAGTCACAATCACTTGATTCAGAAATGTGTAATTTTTACCACATCTAATGTTCACTTACGCGCCTTCCTCATTTTCATTCCCATTTCCTTATAATTCTTCTTCATCTCGTTAAGGTCATTCATATCAACTATTATCTGAATTCGGATTACTCGGAATTAGTGCTTAGAAAGATTCCCAATAATAATAATTATTATTATGATTACAAGTTCTGATCCGAATGTCTCTCTGGATCTGGATCCTGTTTGGAAAAATACTAGATGAAATGTGTAAAAGTGCGGATGCTGATGGTTGATGGTAACGTCAATCTCTGATCTCCAATTCCTTTTTTGAGGACGAGGACCAAGACACAATGCTGATGATGACGATGATGACGATTGACGGTGAACAAGATAAAAATAAAGATGAGTCTGGCTCAATTTGCTCTTTTGCCCCTTTACCACGTTGTCTAGGATTTTGGTCTCTCACTTGGATGTTGGAATCGGGAAAATATGGGTGGATGAAAATAAAGTAAAAATGGGGGAAATTGGAGAAAATGGGAGGATTTTGTAGCTACATGCATCCTGCCTTGTGCTCGGTATCTATTATACATTATACATATGTGCAATGTGCAAGGCACAAAGGACAATCTAGATGCTAGATTCTGGATTCTAGATTCTAGATACAATACGTTCATCTATCTCTATTTCTGTGTTTCTATGTGAATGTGGATGTGCATGTGATGTGGTGTAATTCAGAGCACGTAGAGGCAAGTGGAAAAAAGCTCCGGATTATATTTGTAGGAATAAGAGTAGAGAAAGAGTAAAAGTAAAAGTAAAGGGAAGGAAAGGGAGAGTAAAATAGCGGGTTGGGATCAAGCGGCATGAGATACAGAGAGAAAGCAAAAAGAAGAGAGAGAGCGAAAGAGATAGAGAGATGGATCGGATCGAGATGGATGGATGGATAGCTCACCGTTCACCAGTCGCAATTCACCATTCACCATTCACCGCTCACATTCTGTTGACAAAAGAGCTTTGATTGTGTGTGTGTGTTGGCAAGGATTTGTGTTTGTGTTTGTGTACGCAGGGCAAAAGAGTAAAAGAAGACTTCATATGCACACATTTACTCCAACATCCAACATCCACAGTCCAACATCTACATCTATCCAGATATCTTTACTATGCCTGTATACAACAACAAAATCTCGTGAACCCCAATCTGCACTCTGTACACTGTTTGCTGTTCATACAGACTGATTTATCCTCAATATCATCGTCGTCATCGTCATAGTTCTCGTTCTCGCCATTGTCATTGCTATGGTAACAGAAACAGAACAGTGCAAATCATCACCTGACTCTTCCTCTTTTTTTGACCTCTACTTGGTAGCTTTTCGATCTTTTTGATTGTGATTTATTTGATGTCTACACTCTGTAAAAATAAAGGTGACCATTTCAAAGGCTTCGCTAGAAAATTATTTCATAATGACTACGAAATAATTTGTTTTCTCATTAAAATCTCTTATGTTACTTATCTTTAAAACTAAGGGGATTTCCAGTTCGTCGAATTTTCTTGAATGATACAAAAAATGCGGTTCTTTTGAATGAAACTTACTTAACTTTATTCGATTTTGATGTACCGATGGTGAAATGTCATCAGTCATTAGTAAACGGATATTGATGGAGCACGGGTACACCATAAATTGTATACAGTATTACAGTATACATACTTCCAAGACACACGTTGGTCCTTCACCTTTATGAATAGAAAATGAGACTAATGGATTCCTGGACCTGGAGACTGGAAGTGAATCAGATGATGCAACTCATTTGAAATTCTCAAAGACACTGGCATCACAGTATTTAAATAGGATGTCCGGTCCCAATATCATTTCCATTTCCCTCGTCTATTTCCATTTCCATTTCCATTCTCAATGCCAATGCCAATGTCAGCAGCCTTACTTTTCACATTACAAATGCATAATTAATGCATCCAGACTCTAGACTCCAGACGTTTTGGTCAGGCTACTAGTACAAGTAAATGTACGAGTTGAAGGAAATGAAAAGGGACGAGGTGCAGAGTACATGTACATTGTACATTGAAGATGTAAAGAAAGATGGCATTTAGTATTCTACGCAGACACTTTCTCCCTTTCTACAGGCAAATTACTACAGAATACAGACTCTAGACTCGTCTTTCTTTTAGTGAGGAGTTGTCAAGTGGATGTGGATGTGGATGAGGAGAAAGTCAAAGCGGAAACCAAAGGCCAAGAAGACCATTCTATTGTACACTGTACTTTTGGTTTGGTTTGGTCTGGACGGATGGGTTTTTACATTTTACATATGTACGCATAATTCCTCAGATTCCTCAGATGACAGAAAGAAAGGAAGAAAGGTAGATGAAAAGAAAATAGATGGACGGATGAATGTCGACTGACTTTTGCACTCTCTTTATCATATCATTCATGTAAATTTACTTTTTGCAAATTCTTTTTTTCAACAGACTTTCCTTTGGTCTTTGGTCTTTTGCAAAGGGATGAACCTCTTATGTGTATTCGTATTCGTAGTTGTATTCTAATTTGAATTCAAATCCCTAGAATTTTAAAGAGACACTTTTCCTCTTCTTTTCTATCATGTTCCACTCCTATAATATTCAAGGTTCAAGATTAGGTAAGCCTTTCCCTCCATTTCCATATGCTCCGTCTCCTTTTTTAGGAAGCGAAGCTGACTATTGATATACTCGTGTCCGTCCGTCTGTCCGTCTGTGCACAATATGTATATTACATGCACTGTCTAGCCCATATACTTTAACATAGGAGGACACAAATTTGTGTCCCCATATACTATAACATACGAGGACACAAATTTGTGTCCCCATATACCATAACATACGAGGACACAAATTTGTGTCCCCATATACCATAACATACGAGGACACAAATTTGTGTCCCCATA
>JABASP010001301.1:0-31335 GCA_019776565.1 Sminthurinus signatus | reverse complement strand
TTCGGATCTCATCAAATACTTCCGTGTAGGCATCACATACTTCAAATGCATGCCATAGGATGAGGTCACAAACTTCCAAGATTTCATTGAGATCGGGATCAGTATCTAAGAGGAGTTGAAGACTTGGTCCATTCCCACATGTTTTTTCTTGCATCTGTCCATTTATGATGGGTTGTGTGTAGGGGTCAAATATTTTGTTGGGGAGCATATTTGGATATGTAAAAATGGCTTCTTGCCATAGATTAAAGAGATAGCGCATTCCCGCCTTGAAATCATCGAGGGATGGGGAATAAGCCAATTTATCCTCTTGCCAATTACAACCCACATCAAAAATTGGAGAGGGTGAATTTGAGAGGAGGATTTTACCACCATGTTGATCATTTTGAGTGATGAGTCGTCCTAATTTATTCATATGCTTCGGCATGGAAAAATATTCTCGATCAATGTATCGAATTCTTGAGTCCATTTCACACACTGAAAATAATAAAATATAAAACAGTTTAAAACAAGGTATAAAAATGAAGTCAATTATTATAAATTATAAATGTTTTGTAGGCTTGAAATATTACTCAAAGTAAACAGGGAATTTTTCATGAGGCAGTGATAAGTTTTTTGAAGATAGTAGTCGATGAGATGAATGAAATTTGTGAGGCGGGAACAAACACGTCGTTTCTTGGCTTGTTCTGAATAAGTTAACCATTGACCAGGATAATCTAAAACTCCGACGGGTTTTATTAAACTATCCAGTGGAATTTCAAGTCCTTTGAGATAATAATCTAATTCTTGTGGATACTCATCTGGAGAAAATCCTTCATCAATCAGGGCGGATCGACAAGCCGTGAGAGTCATTTCAACAACCATGTTTTCAAAAGCTCGAAGTCGAATATAGATTTCTTTGAGACGATTTTCTTGCATCAGTATGAAATCCTTGAGTCTGTACACATAATGTGGACGGAGGGAGAGAAACCCCATTGAGCAGATTTTATCACACATTTTGAACAATTCTGTAATCATCCTTCGTAGTGGTCTTTTTGTGATGAACATGTGATCCCCGATACTCTTTTTGATCCCTGTAATCTTGTGGTGTCTCACATTATACCGCCAAATGTAGAAGGATTTCCAAAGTCGAAATTGTACAAAAAATTTTATCTGGAAATAAAGTAGACAAATTGAATTTTTAATTGAAGAGTTTATTTCAAAAGCGAAAGGTTTATTCTAAATTTTTGTTTAGTTTACTTAAATTTTAAAACGCTTGTATTTTTTTTTATTTAATAAGTTGGAAACCTTTTTAATTCGATCAAATAGATGCATTTCTCTTTCAAAATCTAGCATGGAATGATAATGCGTGAACCCATTTCGAAAAGCCATTACACCGTATTTACTCAATGTGAAATATTTTTTAAGGTTCAAATCTTTTGTCTTTACAACTCTGGAAAAATAATATAAAAATTCAAAATCAAAATGGGAAAAGTAATACAAATAAAAATTAAAAAATTGCTTGTATTATTTATTATTCTCGTAGAATGTAAACAGAAAACTCTGGATACTGAAAATTATGAAAACTTACTGGAGAAGATATGGATTGAAATCAGGATGATTTTCCGAAAGAGCAAACATGAGACAAATATGTTCATTTGTTGGATGTTTTTCAATGTTCCTCATGAGTTGAATGAGTTGATCTTTTGATAGAGCTGTGTATTCTGGAATTCCCCACATTTCATCTGTTTTTATTGCCTTCCTCGCCAATTCTCCTGGAGGAAGACATTCCAGTCGACCGACAGAGAGATCTACACATTGAGAAAGTCCTTGGCCTGCTTTTTTCCCCACATATTTTTCTCGAAGTGAAATTGGTTTTTTTGCTTGGTCTTGAAGGACTAGAAAAAAATTAATTAATATTTATTAGCATAATATATTATAAATTTTTTTCAACCATTTTACATTGTTTGAATTTTTATTTCTTATTTACTGGCAATTTTTTCAGTGATTGAAATAGCAGATCCAGCATCACTTTGACTGGAATCTTCATCACTTGACTTGTCTGAAGGTTCTGAATAGTCCTACAATCAAAATCAAAGTAAAAGTCTTTTCTTTTTATTTTGAATGTTGAATAAATAATCAGTAATCATGAAAAAATCTAAGATTTGTATTATGTGCTAAGAACTCAATTATTAATTATTATTTTCTTTACAGAAATGACAGAATCAGCATCATCATCTGTATGTTTGGCACTAGCACTGTCTCCTGCAGAACCGACGATGTCTCTCCTAGAGGAATATTTACTTTTTTTCGCCTCGGCGGAAATGTATGAGGTATCATCATCCTCTTCCTCAAGTTCTGCTTCTGTCCCTTGATCAGTTTTCTTACTCTCCGTCTCTACATTTTGAATTTGTCGTATCGTCTCAGTATTGACCTCTGAAATATTTTCTTGTGAGCCAAAAAGCGGATCCAGTGGAAGAGTTCCCTGTTCCTCCACTTCCATTTCTTCAAAACCTTCAATAGTTGTGGGCATTCGAGGGGATTTTTCACCCGCTTCTTCATCTGAAACGTAATCTTTATCCGGTCTACAGAAAATAAAAAAGAGAAAATTGTTACAAATGATGAATGAGGTTTTATTCATTTACAAAATTGAATTTTACTATACAAAAAAGAAAACAGAAAAATTATTATTATTATTTATTATTATTATAAATTTACTCATTAGTATAAGGATCAAATCCAAAATAGAGGATTTGATTTTTGACAAAATTGAAAACAGCTGGGTTTGGATCATGTTCTTCATGTTCTTGAATAAAAGATGGAACAGGATGAGCTCCCGCTCTATAAGCTGAAAATTCATCATCCTCATCATCATCATCTTCTCCTTTGATAGAAACAAGCCTTTCTCTAAATGGATCATCATATTCTCCACAAATTTCTGCATCCTCTTCATCATCAGTTTTTGGAGGTTCCGTGACACCTAGTGGATACTTTCCAGCGAGGGATTTCAAATGTGCTGAGGATTTGGCAGCAAACATTCGACTCTTCCTCACACTCCGATATTCTTCAATATTTAGTTGTTTTTTACTTTTACTTTTGGAAAGTCCCGCGGATTTTGATTTTGGATTTGGAAGTGGTTTCGCATTATTGGAATCAATAAGTTGATCAATGTCCGTTACAGAATTTTTTGCACTATTCCATCTGGATTGATAGACACGAGAGACGACATGTTCTTTTGGGATCACAAATGTTGTAGCCCCACTTTTTGCTTTGGATAAAGCACGAGCTTGATCATAATTTTTTGATACATCTACTTTTACTTCTTTTTTAATTATGGGTTTGTTCTTGTTATCTTGTTTTGATCTCAATCCATCTTCATTATCATCATCATCAGTGTCTTTGAAAATGAGAAGTTGAGTCACTTTTCGATCATCTAGACTTTTTTTAGTATGGATAGAACCACGCTGTCCTTTCTCTTTTGTGCTTTCACCACCAGCAGCATTGGAATCTGTAGATAATTTTCCTTCATTGAGGGGTTGTGTAGCGGGATCAGTTGGTAGAGGTGGAACAGTGGTAATTTCAGATACTGTCATGTCTGATGGTTTTTCAATCGGTTGTTCTTTCTTTTGTTGTTGTTGAGCAGATGTTGTGGATGTAGGGGATTTGGATTGTTTGACAGGGTTTGGTGCATTTTCAGGAGGTGGTGAATCGTTGAATAGGAATGAAGCGGTGATTTTCCGAGATTTTGTGACGACATGTTCTGGTTCTATTGTTGATATTTTCGAGTCTTTACCCGAACCTCCTGATTTACTCGATCTGTTGCTCTTTCCGGAAGCGGACATCTCGACATCAATGAGTAATTAAGTCAATATTTTGGCACACGACAAATTAATAGAATTATTCATGATGAAGAAACGAAACGGTATTTTGTAAACATGATGAAGTAAAAAGTAAATGCGTTTTTCATGCCATGTGTATTTTGTATTTTGTATTGTCTTTTGTCTGGAGTCTGGAGTCTGGAATCTTATCCGGATTTTTCAAATTCTTTTCTACTCCGACTTTTTTCCTCCGTGAAAGTCCTGGAACTCTAAAAATTTCTATAATATCAAATATACATGATATAAAATACACTTGAATCCTATAATATATGATCGTTTGTAGTTTTATATCCTTAGTAACGTTGGCGTTTCCATCACTGTGGGATTTTTTGGTCGTGTGAATGTGATGGTCAAAGGTCAAAGGTAAAAAAGGTTTACTCAAAACTCAAAACTGTAATAAAATGTGAAAGACAACAAAAACTCACACGCTAAACACTAAACACTAAATAAGGAAATCATGCAAAAAAAAAGAACCTGGGCAAGGTATTAATTGTAAACAAAATAATCGATAAATAAATCAATAGCTTATCATGTGCTTGCAACTTTTGCTACCTCATGTCTATAATACATTTACTATTTACTATAATATATACCGGCATGTGATTTTATAATGCTCATCTGTTGATTGCCAAAAGTGCATGAAAAAGTTAAAATGACAAGCGGTAATTTTTCTCAATCCTTCAAATGATCTATAGAATAATATCTTGCCGTTAAAGTATCTACTTGTCGTCAGTGGCGTTAAAAGTACACAATACATGACAATAGTGCAACTAAAAAGGAGATGAGTGTTTTCATCTCTGAAATAAAATATTATGAATTATGAAGAAAGGCATAAAAATTTCATTATGAAAATAATATGGGGTATAAAAGACACGAATTTTTTTTTTAGTTTTTTACTGTTTTGATACACATAGTCCTCCCAGCGATATTATTTTATTTAAATTTTTCAAACGAGGTTTCATTCTCTGAATTCAATAACATATAAATTAATGGGAATGTATGTGTAGGAATATATATCTGTTGTTGCTGTTTCATTTGTTGTTCGTGTTCATTTTTTTCTTTTTTCTTCACAATGTTATATTATAATAATAAATGTAAATATTACAATATTCTTAAAAATGTATAAGTGTACATTTTGTGAATGTGTGTTGTGTGTGTATTTTTTTTTAATATTAAAACTCAAGGAATGTAATATTTTTTTATATATAACAATAATAATAATTAATCAAAGGTATATTATGAATAAAATTATTATTGTAAATATAATTCTTGTTGTTATTATTGTTGCTGTTGTTTCTTTTCTTTTTTTTTTGTTTTGACACCAGTTTTTTCTTCGTTGATGTTGTTGTTCTTATACTGATGCAAGTTGTATATAATTTTTTTTGGTGGTATATATATTATTATTATATTTTCGTCGATATAATAATGATAATATTATTCAAGTATATAATATAAGTAATAAGAATATTATTATGAATAATAATAATAATAAAGGTAATAAGGAATTTAAAAGCATTTTCTATGGACAATAGATGGGCCAGACTCATCATATTCTTGTTTTGAGATCCACATCTGTTGGAATGTGGACAATGAAGCGAGGATGGATCCTCCGATCCATACGGAGTATTTCCTCTCTGGTGGAGCAATGATTTTGATTTTCATTGTGGATGGGGCAAGGGCAGTAATTTCCTTTTGCATACGGTCAGCAATACCTGGGTACATGGTGGTACCTCCAGACAATACAGTGTTGGCGTACAAGTCCTATTTTATTTGAAGAGAAAAAAAAAAAAGTAATTATAATAATTGTAAGGTATTCAATTTATTTAAAGATATTTTATATTTTAATAATAATTCCACATTAATTTAAATTATTTAAAATATTAGCATACTAAATTCTTTCAAGTTGAAAAACAAATAAAAAGTTGTTTGACAATTACCTTACGAATGTCGACATCGCATTTCATGATGGAGTTGTATGTAGTTTCATGAATACCACAAGATTCCATACCCAAGAAGGATGGTTGGAAGAGGGCTTCTGGGCAACGGAATCGTTCATTTCCAATAGTGATTACTTGTCCGTCAGGGAGTTCATATGATTTTTCCAATGAGGAGGATGAAGCAGCAGTAGCCATTTCTTGTTCAAAGTCCAAAGCAACATAACATAATTTTTCCTTGATGTCACGGACAATTTCTCTTTCGGCAGTGGTGGTGAAAGAGTATCCACGTTCAGTGAGGATCTTCATAAGGTAGTCGGTAAGGTCACGACCAGCGAGGTCAAGACGAAGGATAGCATGAGGTAAAGCATAACCTAATTTTGAATAAAAAAAAGAAGAATAATCATTAATGAATGCATGATATTGCAATATACTTAAATGTAAAATTTAAACATTCTATAATATCCTATTAGTCATATCTATGAATTATTATGAGTGTACAAAATTCCTATCATTTTTCTATTGCTGAATAATCAAAATTAATTATAAAAATTCAATATTTTGAATCATATGAATTCATTTATATCATCGAATAACATTTACATGAGTCATTATTGTAACTTTATACTTTATCGTATTTAGTAGTAGTATTCCAAGTATTCTATCTTATAAACTAAATACTAATCGTATTTGTATAATAGTTATTCATAATAATTTGTAACAAAACAAATATTAATTTATTATACAAATATTATACAACATACCTTCATAGATTGGTACAGTGTGAGAGACACCATCTCCAGAATCTAAGACGATACCAGTGGTACGACCGGAAGCATACAAGGAGAGAACAGCTTGAATAGCAACATACATTGCTGGGGTGTTGAAGGTCTCAAACATGATTTGAGTCATTTTTTCTCTGTTAGCTTTTGGATTCAATGGAGCTTCAGTCAAAAGAACTGGATGTTCTTCAGGGGCGACACGGAGTTCATTGTAAAAAGTATGATGCCAGATTTTCTCCATATCATCCCAGTTGGTGACAATACCGTGTTCAATTGGGTATTTTAAAGTAAGGATTCCTCTCTTGCTTTGGGCTTCATCTCCAACATAGGAATCTTTTTGTCCCATACCAACCATCACTCCCTATAAAAATAAAATAGTCCATCATTAGTATTCAGCATATTTTTTTGTTGAACAAATTATTAATTATTATAATGTGTTTGTTTTATTTTTAATTTTATATACATGTATATATGTATATATTTGAAGTTACATTGGAATATCATTCTTTTTTCTATCAAGTATCAAAAATAACACTATATATACACCTATTTCATTCATTCATTCATTCTTCACATTTCACTTTACTTAACATTGAACTTGAAGAGTATATAAATACTAAATACAAACAAAAGATAAAAAAAAATATTGGTCAATTGCCAACTTTTGAACTATCTCAACATATTCACTCTCTTTCTCGTTGCAGTACATTTTGTATGTTGTCTGTGTCTATTTGTAAACATTTTGATTAAAAATAGAGTAACAGCATGGTCTAAAACTTTAAAATATCAGCTGGCTGGCTGTCATTTCAAACTGTCAATAATAATTGTCAACTTCTGTATAAAAAGTAGTATTATTTATTATTGATGTTGGTTTTGTATTTTATTTTTTATGACATTTTAAATACAGACTTTTTGATATCTATTATACTACTTTTATTATAATAGTTCAAAGAATGCCGAAACCTAAAATAAAAACATGTGTTGAAATAATAGTAAAAAAAACATCTAATATCTAACATATTCATCCTCTCATAAAATACTCTCTAGTAAATAATAATTATATTATTATTATGATTGACAAGGAGAAAAATAAATAATTGTACACACACAAGTATGAATAAATACATACATGAATCATCCATATTTATACGAATAATAAAAAAAGAGTGACATAATACTGAAATATTTATACTGACTGTTGCCTATATTTGATATTATATTGCATGAAAAAAAAGTATGAGTCATCTCATCAAAATAACCTGACATGTAGAGGGTATATGTGTGGAATGTACACTATGTACAATGTAAAATATACGTAAATACATACTCATATTTACACACCCTTGACAAATAATCAATATGCAGAAACTCTACTACTAGACAACTAGACACATTTAATAATCCTCATCAAGGTAAAATAAATAAAATAAAATGTAGTATAGAATATAATAAAATAACCTACAGATTTGTAAAAAATAAATAAATAATAAATAATACCTCTGAACAAAATAATGCAACAAAAAAAATGATATTCCGGAAGTAACCGAAAAAAGACCGATAAACCGGTCATAGACATGGCTATAAATAGAATATATTGTCCGTTATAACTATATATCTTATATGTATGTACCTGATGACGTGGTCTTCCGACAATAGAAGGAAAAACGGCTCTTGGGGCATCATCCCCAGCAAAACCGGCCTTGCACATACCTACACATATTAAAAATATTATATTTTAGTTGTTGAATGTAACATGAAATAATGATGGAAAAAGTTGATGACCACTTAAACTATTGATTGGAACTTATTCACAAATATTCACTTAATCACAATCAAGTATTTATTTTTATAAAAATGTAACAAAAATAGTATTTATTTTGAATTTTGATTTTGTATTTCTTCTTGTTTTTTTATTTTATTTTTTTACTTACCGGATCCATTGTCTACAACAAGAGCAGCAACTTCGTCGTCACACATTTTGATGACCTGATTATTAATAAAAATTAACACTTGAGAAGGAAAAAAGTTGACACTGTTCGATTCTAGACACTGAACTCAACTGAAACTCGTTTCAAAATAAATTACAATTTAGTTGATGATGATGATGATGCTGATATATCAACTCACTCCTCTGTTTTCTCTATTCTCTGTATTCTCTGTACACTGGCTGATTCTGAACCCGTTGAAGATTGTAACTGAAGCGTCTCCCCTCACTCAATACAATAGACACTTTTCCCTATACTCTGCACTCTGTATAACATTTTTATATATTTTATAAGTATAACCTATACTCACATAACATTCCAAATCCTCTGCTCTCCACTCCACTCACAAGCTCACTTTCTGTTATAAGAATGAATTTGTACCCACGTGACCTCAAACGAACCAATCAGCGACTTTGTTACCATATATGGTCATATGCTTCGGGAAAAAATGGTCCCATTTGTTTAGACGGAATGTACATACGGCAAGTGGTCGCGGACATGGGCACTCTTTTGACAGTTCTTCTCTCTTCCTTTTTTCTAAGATTTTCTAAGGTCTTTCCATACAAACTCGCGAGTTTTGTTCAGAGAATCGTTCAAAGTAATTTCACAAACTGATATTTTGAGGTCATATAAATAAATAAGGGTTTTTACAAGGCTTTTTTTCCAGAGTCATACTCGGATTTTCAATGTACCAACAAAATTACTATGCTTATACTTTTAAAATATGAAGAGACTCTTTAAGAAACACTCGTTTTACATGACATTTAATTGATTCCAGAGGTCACGTTTCATCTGAGGTCACACCTTGACCTCAAAAGTTCAAATGAAGGCAGATATTGACTTGGCTAAGAGAGGTCACATTTTTATGTATTGAATGTCACAATACCGCGGCGGTTTTGCATAAGCAGCCCGCTAAAAGGTGGCTAATTGTTTGTAGCTTTTTCGAACCTAGAAAATTATGCATTTTTGTATGTTGAGTAGCTTCTAGAATGAGTTGACAGAGTTAAAAACTGTAAAAAATGATTTATTAGGAATCAAGGCAGCTTAAACTAACGTGTCAGGTGGGTTTGGCGGGTTAACCTTAGACGATAGGAGTATAGTTGAATTTACAAAATTACTTAGAATTCCGCCTTTTTTTAGGTTTAGCCCTCAAAAGTCTGTTTAGTTCTAAAAATTAAAAATGGTCCATTCGATAACCAAGTTTCGATGTCAAAGGAGCCCTTATTTATTTATAATTTTATTTCATATTTATTCCAACAGGGGACTGGATATGACACTGGATAAACCAAAATTCCTCCAGTCAATCACTCAACTCTTTGTTTTTGCGTTGGTGTGGTCCATCGGTGGAAATATAAATGAAAAGGAATTTGATCAATTTGAAGGTATAAAATTCCTCTTGCTCTTCCGCTGAATGCCCCACACTGTCCATTTTACTATTGTAGTATGCGTAATGTTGTTCCAACGTAGATATATGTGATTCCATTGAAATTTGTTTCCTTCATGTTCCCTGTATTGTGTACTGTGTACAGTGTACAGTGAATTTTGTCGGTGGGCTGCATAATATGCACCGTATCCTACTATTACTACTACTACTACTTACTACTATGATTTTGATTGCTATATCATTATAATTCATATTAGTAAGACTATAACATATGCATCTATACATACATGTACATGAGAGTGTGTTGCACACATATCTCATCATATATGGGATAGTACATATATACGCCTTGTTTTATTATTACACATTCATTCAATTTACCATTTACCAATTTTCCTCTACAGAACATATAACCTGCTATACTCTATACTCAAATACTTACAATTAGACTGTAGTCTGTAGTCTGTACATGGACTTTATGTAAAGAGTTGAGAGTAAGAGAGTTAAACCAAAAACCAAGAACCAAGTCACTGTTCACATTCAACATTCAACATTTCATACCATTTACGGGGCTACATTTTCCTTCTGCCTCTCTCCTCTTTCTTCTCTAAATATGTCTTTGCATTCTCCTCACTTGTTTTACTTTTCTTACTTCTTACTGTACACTGTATTGTGTACTGTGTACTAGTACACCATTTAGTATGTAGTATGACATGCAGTTGGAAGTTGGCTGTTGGCTGTTGGATGGGATCAAAGTTGTAAGTTGTAAATACTATGTTGACTCTCTGTTTTACATTAAGTAAGTAAGTCCCAGTCTGTATAGATTTTAGATGCAAGATACAAAGTACAAGTAAAAACCCTGAAGCATATTTAAAAGAAGATGTAGAGAACATGCATACATCGTACAGCATACACATACACGGTCACACACAGCAAGAGGCGAAAAACTCGAGTTCTCGAGTTCTGAGTCTTGAGCCTCTTCTTCTTTCTTTCTAGATTCTAGAGCAATGACTTACCACTATTATACAAAATCCACAGTATATTTAGGCATATGGTTTGGCTTGGTCTGGTCTGGTCTAGTATCTAGTATGAGAATGAGATTGGTATGCACATTCACATATGCACATAGTTTGTTCGCTCTGTCGTGGATATATGGTTAAGTTAGGTTAGTGTGCACTTGAATTGGAGTTTGGAGTAAGGAGTAAGCAGAGTTGAGAGTTGAGAACTGGTACGTAAAATACATTATACATAATACATAAGACATAAGGGCAACAGCAGACAGACGATCGACCGATCGAAAGAACCAAGAACGAACCAAGTTGAGACTTTTCTTATTCCTTTTATTCCTTGTCTTTTTTCTTCCTTCATTTTACTTTTAATACTTACTAAATACTAAATATTTATACCATTTACCATGTTGATTTCTATATTCTATATTATTATGTATTCTGTGTTTTTGTCCTGTACACACGAATTTCTGATTCCCTTTTTCTTACCCTCTGTACTCTTTACTCTTTACATACTCTGTAAAAAGTATTAAGTATTATTTTTTGTTATAATAATAATTATTATTTTTATCACTATTAGAAAATAGTAGAGCTTATTATTACTTGAAAAATATAGGCAAGCAAGACGAGAGAAGAAGCTCTAAAAGCTACAGTCTATAGTCATTTAATATTTAAGCTCATGCTTCCTTTTTTTATCTATTGAATTAGTCGTATGACCATTTGAATGTACAGAGTACAGAGTATAGAATATAGAGAATAAAAACTAAATGAATTTTTACAATGTATAATAGAATGTAGAATGTGTACGAGAATTTCTAATTTCTAATCTCTAATAATGAATATATAAAGTATAAAGTACTGGAAGACAGGAAAAATTGTTCACATCAATGTTCAATGTTCACTCTTCACTCTTTTAATTTAATTACCGAGATGCATTTATAACCACACAAATACTCTATGCACTATGTACTATGTACTATGTACACGCATATTTTACTATACACTACAAACAGAGAAAATCTTTATTGCATATATCATAATATAATATGTGTCTGCGCTCCGATTAACATGGATATAATTAAATGTAGCTACACTTTTATAATATGAAGCGTTCAATGCATTTATTTTTTAAATATGAAATAATTATAAATAAAAAAGTATACATTATACATTATACATACATTATTAGACACTTTTCTTTAGAGTTGAAAGTCATGTCAAAGGGAAAGGCAAGAAAAAAAAATTCACACACTGCAACAAAAATGCATCTTAGCATTTCAATGATACTTGTACAATGTTCAGTGTACAAGTATAGATACAATCTACATGATATATCATACATGATAGAAGAAGATGAGCATTTTGCATTGTATATTGCACACAATATCGTCATCATCAGATATAAGATATAATATAATATATAGCAACAATAAAAAAAAAGAAAATATTATGAATTACTTATGAATTATTACACACTATAAGTATGAAATATGAAATATAAAAGCTCTTTAGCTAAATTAAGAGCACATTTTTATGATTGTTTCGTCAAGTTGCACATGCAGAAATGAGAAATACTGTGCTAATTACTCCATTCACAGTATCACAGTATAGTAACTAAATGGAATGTAAATTTTGAAAATGGACAACCTATACAAGAACTAAGAATGAAAGAAGAGATAAAAATAAGACATCAGAGAGAACACTGTACATCATTATTTTTTATTTTCACATTTTTTTATTACTGAAAACTGAAAAGTCATCAATGTTCAATGTTCAAGATTGAGAATTCAGTCATCAGTATCGACATTCGATGCAAAAGTGCATTCATTCATTTTTTTGAAACTACAAACTACAGATATTCAAGATTCAAGTGTAGATAAATCATTCATAAACAATACACATATTTCACACTGTGTGTGCTTCGTACTTCGTACTTTGTACACGTTATTTTTAGCACAGAAAGTAGAAAAGGTATTTTTTTATAATGAGCTTATGAATGTTCAGTGCGGTGTGTAATGGAAAATTTAAGTAAAACAATCTCACTTGTTTTTGGCTACTGTATTTTTCCATTAGGGCTTTTGGCTTTTGGGTTTTGGGTGCCAACTAAACAATCCAAAAAAAATAAACATGTGTCCTTTATCCTTTAGTATTGAAATTGGAAATTTGAAAGACGGTACTGGTTTAAGACATAAAAAAACGTATTAAAAGTGCCGAGCAAGACGCAAGTAGTTGGTAGTTGCCGCTTAATTTTTGTCTCGAGTCTCGAGTCTCAATGTAATGTGTAAACAGTAAACAGTAAAGACATAAAAAAGATGAAGACACGTTTTATCAAAAAATCAAAACTCAAAAGCCCATGCAAAATACAAAAAAATATACTGATGATACCATACTTTTACTGATCAAGAGGTGATATCTTTTTAATAATGACTTGCATTCATTTGAGATTTTACAATAGTTTATGCGTTGCACATTATATGTTGTACACTGTACTTTGTTTGGTATTCATGAACCAGTTTTTTCTTCTGTTTCATGCAGTTTTAATTTTTAATGTGAAAAAAAGCTAAGTAAATAAGTCAAAAGTGAGGATGCTCAAATGGTAAATGGTCAAACTTCAAAGTCCAATGCCCAAATTCACAACTAAGATCTAAAAGATCTAAAAGATCACAATTCCCAATAAAACGCAATGACACCCCATATATTTTACTGGTTACTAGTTAGTAGTATGCGTGAAAATTGAAAATATATTACACAGTTTGTGTACTGTGTACATACAAAATACACACACGTACAAAAATACAGTTGATACTAGATTCTAAATTCTAGATTCTAGTAAGACGACTTTAAGCCACCTTTTTTGTTTTTTGTACTCCTGTCCTCTTCTTTAGTAGTAACTTTCATCAACCATCAACTCCCTGTGTGTTGTGTGTTAACTCTCAACTCTTTTTGCATTTGAACTGTGAACAAAGAATAAATACCTGTACATTGTACACTGTGTTCATAATACTGCATACTACATACGTTTGTGTATGTGTAATACCTGTTTTCAGTTTTAAGTTTTTTTGTGCATAAGCACAAAGCACAGATTTACATATTTACTCTGTAAATAGGGAAAAGAATGAATGAACTGTACACTTTACTCTTTCCACCTACTACATGCATAATACAGAATACAGAATACAAACCGTGGCACTACAAATTACAAAAAGGAATACGAAATAAGAATACACTAGTCCACATAAATACTAAATACATATGCATACTTTGAATGCTAAATATACTAAATACTAAATACGTTACACAGCTTACAGCTTACAGCTCCTACACCAACTCAACTCTGTTGAAATGGTGAAAAAAAAGAGTCTTGAAAAGTTGAAGAGTATAAAAAAAGATGTGTGAGGATTCTTCTGATTCTTATTCTTGTGATATTGTATGTTGTATGTTGTATTATTAGTATTAGTATTAGTGTGTACATATTAGTATTATTACAGCGGACAATGACCTTCATCTCTTCACTCTTCAGGAAAAAGTATATATACACCAAAACTGAGATGACGACTACGACTACGACGATGAAGGATGAAGGATGACTACCTCTACTTGTAACTTGTACTCCTCTGCCTTTTACAACCTACTCCTTATTAATACCTGTATTAATCTTTAATCTGTATGAAAAATTAAGGATATACCACATACCACAATCCACAATCAACTTTAAAAATATCTACCTGCCTTATTTCTGATGCTCCTGCCTTATTTACTGAAGGTAGAGGAAAAAAACTTCTCCCACTAATTTTTTTTATTATGTATGGTGTACAGTGTACGGTTTATATTAAAGTGACGGCATACGACATATCTCCTCTATATCTGCATTCTGCATGCACTATGCAATTTGCAATGTGCAGTACGTTATCCTTTATATCATCACGATTCACGATTCACCATGTACTTCGGTCTCTAGTCTCTAGTACTCTAGTATATTGTGTGCACGTAGGAAAAAATTAAAATGCAAGAGATGCACAAAAATACATTTACAGGAAATGTCTTTGGTATTTGGTATTTCATATTTGATGGAATAAAGTAAATGTACAACGGGAGAATAGTGAACGGCGTGCATCAAAAATTTAAAATACAAAATACAAACTTACATGCACCTGCATACACTATACAATATACACTCTTTTTATTTCTCCAATGGAATATTTTACTTCCTTTTTTTTTGAATTCTATAAATTCCACAAATATGAAATATGGAATTTTAAATACAATGCGATACAAAAAGGCTTTTGTTGAGAATTTAAATGTTAAAAATGAGAATAAAAAGAAGTAGCCTCATCGTTTATTTGAAAGCATAAATTATAAATTAGAAGAAGAAAGACCTTCATTTCTTTTCAAATTTCACATGTACTTAGATATTTTAAATACTATGATATTTTTGTGATATAGCCATCGGCTATTGGCACTTAGAATTTACCATTCACGCTTCAAAAGTAAAAAAAAAAATAGCATATTTTTTTACATACACTGTTTATTGAATTAAAAGTATGGGATATTTGAGTACGAGGAAATTAAGAGGAAATTGTCACCTCGCCGGTCATTGTCAATTGTCAACTTCCAACTGTCACACGTCACACTGCCCCACAACTTTATGTTTTCTTATAATATTGACAATTCTACTTAATACTTAATTCCTATTCCTAATGCTGAATACTGAATGAATCTACGTCTACGTTCATTTGACCATCGACCATTCAAGATTCAAATTCAAATTCAAGTGCAGGTAGGATATTCTATACTAAAATTCAACTAGAATTAAGCTTCTGTATAAAGATGATACAATGAAAATTAATTTTGAATAAGTATAAAGTATATCCATTCTCCATTCATTTAATTTCATTTCATATATTTCATCGCAGCTCGCAGGACTCATCTAGGTCCGAATTTTCACACCTTTCTCTCTAATCATACGTTATACACTAGACACTAGACATCTAGACACCATACACCATCCGTCTTTTTAATAAGGTCGCCTGTAAAATTATTATACAGAATGCGAATGTAGAGATCCCACATTTGTCTTTTGAAGTTTGCACACTCACACACAACATGATATTTAATATTTAGTATTTAGTGCTTGTACTCTAAGCTATATACTCAATACTCACAACTCACAATGAGGAAAGGTATTTAATACATTTACTATTTACAAGAGAAATCAAACTGCCGGTGGTCAGTGGAACTTTTTTCTGTTATCTGTTATGTTCATTCATTCTTCATTCATTCATTCATTCCTTTTCATTCTAGTTTTAAGCATAAGTATTAAGTACACAGAACAGAGTACAAAATACAAAATACAGTAGACGATGGAGTAAGTACTAGGAAAAACAACAATAAAATTTGACAAGCAAATAACAGTTAGCAGTCGTCGAGGAATAATTATTGTTATTAAGTGTATTATTGATGACGAGAAGGAAGATGAAGATGTATGGCGAATTGTAGATTGTGGATACATTGCATTGTGTGATATTTAATATTTACATAGCCTACAAACAAAGTAGATAAATAATACATGCAAATACCAAATACCAAATATCAAAAGCCCATGCATAATTTACTTAAGACTTTTCATATCGTATTTACTATTTACTCATTACGCATAGGACTAGACTTTTGGTTCTTCGATCTTTTTTCTTTTTGCTTTTTGTGCATTGACACTGACACTGTGTGTAGTGTGTATCATGTGTTTTTATAATGTCTTGATTCTTGATCCAGATAAATAACGAAATGTGAAATTCCTACCGATGAGAAATTTGAATTTTGAATGTAATAGAATGAGCTGCAAAATGGAATGAATATGATATGAAATATGAATGACACGAAAGCTTACGAATTACGAATTATTATGAATTAAGTTTTTAAGTAGAAAAAAAACCTCAGCTCAATCTGAAATGTGAAACATCATACTTTACAAATTACAATAAATAATAACTTGTAAACACTACACCAAGCATTAAGCATTAAGCATGCATGTACTTTACACAGAGTACACAGTACACAGGATCAAGGAAAAATCCTGTGTATCAAATTGTCTGCATGAAGAATGAAGTTACTTATTACTCATTAAATATTTTCCATGTCAGGACAAAATCCAAGCCAGAAGGTAAGCTGAGCATACAAATCTTCAGATTATACATTATACCGCAAATCACAGTCCACAGTCCACACATCAAATATCAAATATCAAGCAGCTACATTCTACATTGTGCACACAGCACACAAGTGGTTTCCGTCTTCTTCCCGTTCCTCTTCTTCCTTTTCCTTTACTCTCTACTCAATCAAACTCACAGTCATGAACACATCTATCATACTACAGGGAATATTCTGACGGCGATAAGTATCTACTCAAAACTCAAGATTCGAGACTCAAGATTATAGACAAGATTTTTGAGGTGTACACTTTTGTCTGTATTAAAAATCTGTACTTCTTTGTCAATATTTACAAATTCACACAAGAATTAATGAAACGAAGGGTGTGTGGTGTGGTGGAAGTTGAATTATATCCATCTATGTATTTGTATTGATTGTTGATAAACTACTGTGCACACCTACCAATAATCAATGATCAATAAGCAATAATCAGTACTATTGGTTGAAAGTTTAAAGGAAAATGATGTGCAAAATATAAAGTTGACACTATTTTTTTTTACTTTTGACTTTTGACTATTCTTGATTCTTGATTTATTTTATACTTTTAACTTTTCCCTAAAGTTAACTAAAGTTTGATTTTCTCTAGGTATGAGTAGTGAGTAGTGAGTAATGAGTTTTGGTTTTCAAATCTGTATCAAATATCGCATATCGCATATCAAATATCAAATTCAAGTGTGGAATGAATTTTGGATTGTGGATTGTGGTTTCAGGGAAAAAAGAGAGTATCATAATAAAAAAGAGTACCATAATTTCGTTTGTTTACAATTTACATGTAAAATCTCCTCCTTTTTACTTGCCTCAAGTTCTAGGTCTTCTTACATCTTATATATTATGATATGTGAATTATGTGTGCACCTTATTTGTTACTTCGTATGTGGGGAAAGCAATATGCTTCTCTGTAAAATACACTATACGAATACGAATATACGATAAAATACAGGAGAGGTGGATGTGTAATGTGTAACATGTAGAATAATGTAGGTTTATGGCTGACTGACTTCTGACTTGCTGACTGAGTGTTGTCCCCTCTGCTGTTTGTTATTTGTTGCTACAGTTTGTTGTTGTGGACTGTCCGCTGTCCGTTGAAAGTTGAAACGTATGTACATTGTACATACTAGATACTAGATACAGAGCAATTAATGTTCCAACGGCAAACTTGAATCCTTCAACCTTCTTCAGCTTCTCTATTACGTATTACGTACTAGTCACTAGTACCAGACCAGATATAATGTTATAGTAAGCACAAGCAGATTTAAACGTACTAATCCTGCTTATCTTTGTAATATAAAACAATCACAAGAATCAAGTATTAAAAGCAAGCAGAAAGCAAACCATCAAACACAAAACAACTAATTTATATCCTAACTTTTTGCTGTGTAATTTTGACTGTCTCCTCTTTTGTGGAGTTTGTACATATACATTTGTGCTTTCTGCTCTTCATCTTCCTCTCTTTCTTCTTGTCACCGCACACCTTACACCTTACACAAAGTACAAAGTACACAACTCATGAATTATCTACTATCTTCCAATAATCACCCTTCTAATTTAGTACAGAAAAGCAGTAATAACTTACCTTCTTTCTTTTTGCAAGGTGCAAGTTCAGGGGAATCAAAAATCAAAATTTGTAGCTTTATACTGAATATTGAATATGGAAAAAATGCAAAACTATCGATAATCCGTAATAAGTAATCCGTAGCTGTGTTTGACCATTAGTTTAAAATACTAATGACAAATTGCAAATTGCAAAAACTGTGTGCAAAAATACTTTGAAACTGCATTCTAGACTCTAGACTCTTTCTTTCTCCAAATAGATTATAGATATTTTCCGTTATCGGTTATGGTTATGGTAAAAATCAACTCTTGGAATATTCATGATTCTAGTTTGGCGTTTTGAGTGAGGATGGTGAATACATCAAGTGTAGTAATGATAATGTGCATTTTGGCTATACTGTATAATGTATAATATGAAGTGTATAATGACCACTGGTGCTAGTGCTGGTGTTGGTAATTATACACGAGGTAATGCATACAAATATCCTAGTTTCACACCTTAAATAAGTATACAGAATAAGTATAAACCCATGCACAAAGGGCAAACACTTATGACTTATAAATTATATTATGTATTTATGTAGCATATTTATTACACATTACACACAAAGTACAAGGAAAATAAGGAATATAAAATGTAAAATGTAAATAGGATATTAAATATTAATTAATATTTTACTATTATGTGTACATCATGAAATTTATATAAACTATAAACTGTAAACGGAACTTGTAATTCTCGGCTCTTGGCCTTGGTTTTCCTCAAAGTATACACTATTAAAATTACACATATGCAGACCATATGCTATGGGCTATGGGCTATGGGGTATTTTATACGTTGGTTTTGTCGGTTGTCGGTTGAATTTCAACTAGAAACTAGAAACTACAAACTACAAACTAGACAAATGACGACACGCTTCCATCACTTTTTTGGTCATCCTCTTTCCCCCTTTGTTGTTCAGTTTTCATTATTCCTCAACATTCAACACTCATCATTTTACTTTTGTTATTGTGTGTATTCTATATCTATTATTGTTATGTATTATGTATTTTGTATCATGGTTTTGGACATGATTGAAAATATGTAAAATACTAAGCAAATGAGAAGTATTTGATGTATTATGTTCCATGTGCTGATATTTGATACAATTTCAATGGAGATGAAGAAGAACAAGAAGAACCTGAGACCATTGAAAAGTATATAAAATATCATGTATATAGTTCATTAATGTAGAGCTATTAGCAGCATACCTTGTATTATGTATTCTGGTATATTGTATATTTTGTGCACTCTTGCACTTGCTCTGTTGCTTTGCATAGGTTGTAGATTGTAGATTGTAGAGTGTGTAAAAATGATCTGTCGGTTGTCGAACATTTATCTCAAACTTCAAATCTCTGACGTCTTAATTCTTAATAATTCCAAACCTTACAAATACGATTTATACTTTATACTGATTCCCGCATTACACACAATACATCATATTATGATACTTCTATTTCTTCCTTATTCATCCTCAGCAGCAACAACAACAGCACAATACACAACATTTATACACATTACACATAGTCATCTTTCTTCTACTGCTATAGTGAGCATTGAGCATCTCTTACAGCCTTTAATTGTGGTGGCATTTACTTTAGTTTAATGTACCGATTACCCTTGCCCGTAGCTGTGTGTCGGCTCATAGGTTCAACTTTGGTTACAAAACTCGAGTTGTACACTCTACACTCTACACAACTCTAAAGCTTCTAGTATACTTATCTAGTGCATTAGATACCTGTTTTCTGTTTTCCTATGCATGATATAAGACATAATACATTTAGTGTATCTGGTAATCACAACAAGTTGTTGTTGTTCCTCGTCTTTATTTATTTATATTTATGCAACTTGTCAGAGAGTATTACAGAGTACAGTATACAGAGAAATTATAGGAACAACATAATATAACATCTTGCAATAGTTGCAATACAACAGTAATCACTACAAACTTGTACAAACTCCAAACTCCAAGGTAAAATGACAATGACATTAATCGAATATCGAGCATCGAACTGACTAAACTACATCCACAATCCACAAGCTACAACCAGTATTCAGTATTATTAGTTGGTAGTTGGTAACATGATATATTATGAGGTTTGACATGTACAATGTACAATGCACACTGTATTTATTGGTTCCTGTATCTTGTATTTATTATGCTGTACGTGCTGTAATAATTATTACATAATACTCCTGAGGATTTTGTCCTCTTGAATCCGTATGAACATCTAAGATATAAGTGGAACAGAAGGAAAGAGGCAAAAGACAGTTCAGGGGAAAAGGCTGGTAAATATGTAGCTAAGCACACGTTTTATTATTGCTTTTGCCTAATGATAGCTATTTTTAATGTTTATTTCATGTTTTATTGAGGATTTTGAGCTTTGAGCTTGGAGTGATGATATTTATTGGTAATTTTCAACCACTTTCCTACATCCTACATCCTAAATCAGATATCTACAATCTATAAGCTATAAGTTACAAAGTTGTACAATTAAATCCATCATATTTTTTATTGTATAGCTTTTATCTGTACATTGATAATAATTAGTATGATTATTATTATTATTATCTAATGACATTGGTATTTGGTATTTGGCATTGTCATTTCTTGTTTTGTATTTCGCTCAGGTTTTCCTCTTCCTCTTTCTCTCCTTTCATTTTCCTGGATGTTGTACAGGGAAAAGAGTCAGCAGTATGAACAGAAATATGTATAAAATTTATACCACTTGGTCCACGTGCCACTTGTACAATGTACAACACAAAATATAAAATTGACCAACATCCTCCTCCTTTTCATGGTTTTACAAATTAAATATAATTTATAAAAATATATCAAATGGAAAATTTTTGGTAAGGTGAAGGAAAAGAGTGTTGACCAAGTCCATCGTCCAGTGTCCAATGTCCAGTGTCAGTTGCCTTGTGGCTAAGCCACTTTCCATTTCCACTTTTAAAGTCCAATTAAAAAGAAAATGTCATTGGCACTGACACTGTCCATTTTTGGCATGTACTTTTGTATCTAATCTAATTTTCAAATAATTATTATTGGTTATTGGTAATTTTTGTAGCTAACCAGTTCCAGTTCCAGCATTACTCACACTTGCCAGTAACCGCAGTATTTTCCAATCAATTTAAAGTTTAGCTTATTCGATTGAAAAGCTTCAATTTTATTTTAAATTTCAAATACTTTCGACTTTATTATTAATCTAAAAGTTTACTTGTCTTTGCTTTCTGTAAAAAGTACAAAATGAGAAATGAGGATTTTGGAGAATGAAGACATAACCGTAAACGGTAATAGTATAAAATATAAAATGTATAATATCTTATGGTAGCTTATAGTGACTTCCTTCATACACATTACATATAGATTTTTTCCCACTTTAAGCTACATAATATTGTGCATCTTGGTTTGATTTATGACTGTGGATGCGGATTGAGGATCAGCATGGATGCAAGATGCTCTAATAAAGATTAATATGTGTGGAATCGAGAACCGAGAGGATCGAGAATCAAGTCATGATGCTGAAGTTGACGATGATGAATTTCTCAAGTAAACATTGAATCATTTTAAGCCAAGTAGGAAATTTTGTTCGTCATGTCCTGTTCACATGTGTTTTATAAATATTTGATTTACCATTTACTATTTTCCCATCCTGCATCTTACATGTGTTTGACGATATCATAGCCATTATCCATTTTCCATGCAAATATGATTCATAAACTAAAGAGAAGCTTTTATAAGCTTAGTTCTTAGTTATACAGTTTAGAGTTTAGAGCAATATTTCATAAAAAATAGCATGTCAATATCATATAACATTAAAGAAACATTAAACTCACACTTGATGAGACAGTAAAAAAAATTACATAGTATAAACTTTAAAATCAAAATAAAAAATCCCTGGTTCCTCATCGTGTTTTATCCAAAATGGATGTGAACTAAAATTTCAGTGGTTACCTATTTGCTATTTGCTATTCGATGTTCAAAGAACAAATTATGGAAAGTGTAAATTGTAAAACTTTCCATCAATATCAATATTCAGTATCAATAGAACTGCTCTATTATGCTCTTTAATTCTTTGCTCATTGGATAATGTACATAATATTATTATGTTACAATGATCTATTATTCTATATTTCATTCAATATTTTCCTGTGGTATTTCCTATGTAAATAGTCAACAGCATAAGAACAGCATGATAACACGCATAATGCATAATATAAGAAAGTAGGCAAATAGTAAATACTAAATACAAAATGTGAATGAATTGTCCTCAGGCCTCAAGTCTCAAGTGAAAACACTAATTCAAAATTCAAAATCCAAAATCTAATCCATAAAATACAGTAGGTAAAAAGAGTAAAGAGTAAACACAAGGCACAAGACGAGAAGATGGAATAAAAGAATTGGAAAATGAAATTGCTCTACATAAAATATGCAATTTTCTTTTGTGTGTGTATTTTGTATTTAGTATTTATGTATTATATTATAATGCTATAATATTATTATTTGTTTGTAGAATAATAATATTAAACAATTTGTATTTTGTTCAATGGGCAAGGTGCACACATGCATGTATTTCTATTTGTATTTGTACTTTGAATCTGTAACAAGTAAAAGCTCCATCCTCTTCTTTGCTTTTTATGCTTTATGTAAAGAAGGCTTTTAACTTTTACTTATTGCTTATTGTACACACTCTTCTTCTTCTTCTTCCTCTTCATTTTCTAATACTCTTTTATTCCTTAATACTTAATACAGTTTACATTTAAGTAGCTGCAATTGTTATTCAAGTTGCACGAGAATTCTCACTCTCTTCCACTTCGTCTTCGTCTTGGTTGTTCCTTTTTCCTTTGTACGTTGTACACTACTAGAGCTACTATACAATAATAATACAATATGTTGTGTAGGCACAAAAGGAAATGAAACAAAGGCACCTGTCACTAGCCGATTTATTCAAAATTCAAAATCAACAGTACTAATTTCAACCGTCTTCCACGCGTCATATTATGCACACTGTACAATTTTATAGGGCACATTTTACATTTTGTATTTTGTATTTTATACAGAGACATTTATGTGTACACACAAAACACCAAACACAAATATGTTCAAGTGCAATTTTTCTATTTACTATAAGCTATAAGCTATATCAGAAAATAGGAAAAAGCCACGCATAAAAATGTACAGTCTTTTTTATTCTGTGTGTAGTGTGTTTGTGTTTTGTGTTTTGTGTGTGCAAATTAATACAACATCTTTATACATATATGAGTTTGCATGTGTTTGTAGTTTGTAGCTTGAACTTTGCGAGGTGTGAAATAAATAATATTATTTGCTCACTTGTTTCTAAAACTCATCATCATCACACCAATTGTACAGATATATTGTACAGTGTACAGTGGAGCATTGAAATCCCTTTTACTAAATACTAAATACTTTTAACCATTAATACCAAAGTTATGAGTGTATGCTCTACCTTCCACATTCCACATTCTACACTCTACACAGTGCATAAATAATAAATACATGTAGTAAAACCAACGTTTAGTCGAGTAGGTCAACCTTACAGTAATTTAGTGAAATATGATGTTTGTACATTTATAATCATCACAATGTTAATGGAGATAATGATGCTCATCATCTTTTCACTGTCTGCTCCTATTCCTATTCCCATTTTGTATTTTGTATTTAACTCTTAACTCTTTACACTATTCACTGTTCACTTGAGACTTGAGACTTGAGTCTTGAGTGTAGCATCTAAAGTCTAAAGTAAGTGGGGAAAATATTATGTACATCCCTCCTCAATCTTCAGCCTCAGAAGAAACAAATTCCATCTGGGTGGTATTAACAGACAACTTTTAACTTTTAACCGGCTCTTCATTTTCTATTGTCTATCATATTCACACATAATATACAATTTATTATGCACACTCATTTCACTTCATATTTCATATTATACAGAATGCAGAGTGCAGTGGTGAAAGTAGGTAGTATAAATTTATTCCCAAAAGTGTGCATTTGTATTTGTGCATCTGCGTGTGTGGTCATCTGCACATAATGTATAATCACTAATTACTCATTCATACTAAACATAACAATTACAATTATCCACGTTACACATTTTGCCAAAATACAAGATATTGAAAAGACAACAACAACAAGAAAATAAAAAGCTCCATTTCTATTAGTTGTAATTGCTATTCTATCATCTTTTTCTTTTACTTGATCAATCAGTCATCATACAATGTAAAAAATGTACTCACGGCATACAAACAACATAATACACAAGCTAATATCTAATCAATGATACTAAATACCAAATACCAACAAAAAGAACCTGCGGCATTGACATGTACAAAATACAAAATGTACAATCTGTAATCTGACCATTTGATTGTTGATTGTTGGTAAATGTTAAATGTACATGATATAATGTCTACATTGTACATTTTACATGGAAATGATAAATACCAAATACCAAATGAATCCACAATCCACAAAATCCACCTAAACACTACACTCATATTTTACAAGATAGACAGACAGATAATAGATCTGTATAGTTCTGTATCTACAATATTATTATGAAGGGCAGAACTCAGAAGGGAACAATAAATGATAAACAGATAGAGAATGTTACGAAGAAGGTAGAATGTAGATCCTGTGAAAAAGAGATGACTATAAATGGACAAGTTTGGAAGTCACAATCTACAGAATGTAAAATCTCTCTACTGTCTACTGTCCATAGTCTATACATTACACACACTGTGTTTTGTGTTTTATGGTCATCCATTCTCAATTATTCATTATATTATATACTATTTTATATTATGTGTTCTACATGTATGACACACGTACGTTTCTGTATCAAAAATCTGTATATGTATCTAAGTATGTTCATATGTTCATGTCATTATCATCATCATTATTAGTCAATAGTCAATATCAAAATGCATCTACAATCTACAGTCTACACCATGTATGACTCTTGGCGCTTGACTCACAAACCAATAAATAAATCAAGAGCATTCAGATTCAGAATTGAGACATAAACACTATAAACACTAAACATTAAAGCGATTTAAATGCTTGATGATACACAATACACATGTTACATACGATTCCATATTCCATTGTGATTACTCATAATTCATAATTCATAGTACTCACATAAATACAAGGGAAAATACTCATAATTATTAATCAGTAGACAAATTATAAATTACGAATTAGACTGCACACTTTATATTTTATATTGTGTTTGTGTGGGGTGCTGAGGGACTTTGGACTTTTCATATCTTATCAAATATCAAATATTAAATGTGACCATATTCCACAATTTCACAGCCTTATCAGTATCAGAACTGGCAAATATTTGATAAAGGATAAAGGGCTAAAAAGCTCAGCTCAAGTCTCAAGTTTACCTTTTCTCACTTCTCAATGATCAATATTTCCGAGCTTGTGCAACACAAAACACACGGAACATGGAAAACACGTGAAAATACAAAAACTAAATAAGTACAAGGATTTTTACTCTTTCTATGTTTAGAATTTACACTGTACACATTGTGAATGCCGGCTCTTTTTCTTCTCAATCCTCAATTGTATAAAGTAAAACATAGAACTGCTCACAGTTCACAATGAACATTGAACGTGGAACAGGAACATCAAAAACATGAAAAATGTATGTCTGTGATGCCTGAATATTGACTATGTTTATTTATTTGTTTATTCATTATTGGAGGTCAAGCTGATACATTTTCCAATTTACAAAGGGGAAAATTCAATTTAATTTAAAATACAAAAAAATCCCAACCTTAAATTTTAGTTTCAATCTGAATGTGAGAATAGAGAAGAGAGCCTCTCCACTCTCCACCTTTATTTGTACATTCAACATTCAGAGCACATCAGGATTAGTAGATTTATAGGTAGATATTAGAAATAGGTATGTGTAGCAAATCTAATTAAATGTGATGTGTAGATAGAATAAAGAATTTGGGATTTGGAATCAGATCAGAAAAGGATGGCTAAATATATCCATGTACATTGCACAAGTTGTACATGGAAAATATAAAATACGTGTACATAATATAGGTAAAGCTTTTGATGTTGATTGTTGATGTTGATATTGTTTTACTTTACTTTGTTTCCTATCAACTATCAACGCCTGAGTTGGAAATGCGTGTAATGAGTAATGAGTAATGATATGGCTAATAATTATTGTAATTATAGTTGTTGTCCATGTTTATGACTTCTTTCGGCAGAAATTATTACTTCTCACTTACTCATTGACTGTTGATTGTTGATGTTCACTCTGGGTTCTGGGTTGACTGATAATAATTATTATGATTACTATCCATGATCCTTGTAACTTGTAACTTGTGTAATACATGAAATTATCAAAAATAATAATGAATTCATAAATATTCCCCTTGTATTCATTTTAATTCGGAAATTCCTCTGTACATTTTCCAACAGAATTGTCTTTTATGTGATATAAAAATAGTTTTTTCTTTTGAAAGAAATTAAAAATAATTTCATAATTCGTAATTCGTATTAATGACTACAAAATCCAAAAGTATATACTTGATTAATCATTAATCATTAGTCAGCTGGATGCTGGAACTCGACCACTCGACTTTACTGATATATTATGCTTTAGCCTACAGTCTTCAGATAATAAAAGGAATTATTATAACTTATAACATGATAGTATTTAATTGTACTGTACAAATGACGACAAATGACAAATATTGACGAACGAGTGTACTCAGAAATAAAGACTCGAGACTTGAGCTCATAATATTATCTCTTGACTCTTGACTCTTGACTCTCCAATTTTCACTGGAAATAGTTTAAAGTGTCTAAACTTGTAATCTGTGTACATTTTGTAACATGTAACGAGTAATGAATGATGTGATGACAAAGGTTATGTAAAATGACATAATATAACTAGTTAAATAACAAGTGTAGAATATTTTAGAATAGAGGTTTAGTAGTTTATTAGAGAGACAGCCGTCAATGAATGATATCATTGTCTATCAACTACCAACTATTAACTATTAAAGCATAATGTATAATAATGGGCAAACAAATAATTTTTTAGCCTTCTCTCTTCAAAATTTGCCATTTCATCATATATGGACTTTAAAGGACTTTCTGTTATCTCCTTTTACTCTGTGTAAAGTGTGTAGTCTATATTTCTATTTCTATTTTCTATTATACCATTTTAATCCCAGTCCAAAAATACAAAATACGTACAATCTCCGGCCTTGGTTTATTGACAATTGAGGTGTAAAAATACAATGCCGGCAAATGTATCTACTATCTACGTGTGGTTCTTGGTTAATGAATTGTGAGATGCGACAATATTGTTCATGATAATTGATATGGTCACTTGACTCACTTGTCCTTTTGAAACCTGTTCGCTGTTCATGGAAAATAGAAAACTCATGACATTTTTCATTTTCAGCAACACATGTCATAATATTTCAGTGAAAATTTGTCAATACAAAGTATAAAACAGATGAAAAAACTGCGGGTTTTCTTTTTGGGGTTTGCAATAGAAACGTCCTCGGATCTTTCATAATACTGATAACTGATAAATATGCATCAGTGGACCGAGGTCGGATTTACAATTTCAGTCGTCAGAAGTAAGCACACTTTTACATTACACATTACACATCATGCATCATGTCCTTCAATCTAAAATCTAAATATTATCACGACAAATTTCCCGAGATAAAGTTGACTGTACAAATCATTACTATTTACAGATATTATATTCAAGTCGGAAAACACTTGTCACTTGTCAAAAACCCGAAGCATATTTTCGAGTTTCGAGTATTTTAAATGGGACAAATTGTTGAGATAACTGTGATTACAAAACATCCTACAAACAAGAATGCATAACCATCTCAAATCTCAAGTTTTAATTAATTTTATGAGTAATGAGTTACATGTACAGTGTACAGCACTTCCAGGGATTTTATTGTGCCTAAATATCATGTTTTATGTTGAATATTGAGCATCACACATGTCAAGTGGGTTTCAAATTTCAATACCAAATCACAAATCCAAAGAGACAGATTCTGTGAAATTTATCCAGTCATTCCAATTTTACTCTTGTGTAATGATTAATCAGTATTTTTTTAATGCACGCATTTTTATTTTTTATGGACTTATTTCTTTCGTTTCCCGTCTTTTGTACACAGCAAATATCAAGGAATTTTCTTACCATGTGTAAAAAAATTGACTAAAAAAGGACAAAGGTTGAAAGAGGCAGATTGTGAGTCAATCTCGCATGCAGTATGCATGAGTTTTCTAAAACACATATCGCCAATGTGCATTTTCACACACGAGGAAATAATATCAAATGCCGAATGTTGAGTCTTGAAGTTCCCAATTTTCAATAACTAAACTTATAGTGTTCTCCTATGGCGAGAATCCAAAGTATTTGCAATTTGCGAATATTTTTCTACAATTCACCATTCATCGTGTATTCTGTCCATTTCTTTTACTATGTGAAAACAGCTAATACTTGAATCTTCATGATTCATAATTCATAATATTTCATATTTCATACCATAAACCATGTGTACTTTTTATTTTCCTTTTTCCTGAGATTCTGTCGACGTCTGTTTCTGATTTCTGCTGTTACTGTTGACTGTTGACACTATAATAAATGGTGTCAGTCAGTTGCAACTTGCTTTTTTTATATTTTGTATTTTGTACTTTGTATTCTATACAGAGTACAGATGTTGTGTATTATTTTATTTCATGTATCATTTCACATTTCACTGCTCTACCTTTTGCCTTTTGCGATAACCAAAAACCAAAACCAAAAATCAAGAACCAAAGACAGAAACACAAATAATATCAACATGATACATCATAGTAATAGTAATAGTAACTAGTAACGTCAAGAATCAAGACTCAAGTCATTGTACACATTCAAATATACATACATGGACGTACGATGTACGATGTACACAGTACATTATAGTACACATACAAAACACAATCATCTGTAAAAGGGACGTCAATGAAAAATTCGCCTTTTAAGCTCATACCGACTCGTAGCACACCAATTTCGTCCAACTCCAAGGCAAGGCAATTCTATGACCACGTACTCTACAATGTACTATGAACATTGAACATATTATACAAATATGCACACACACATTCTAATATCAACATCTTATTTGTTATTTGTACTTTGTATTCTGTATTCTTGTTGTGGAATCAAATTCAAAATCCAAATCAGCATCAACATCAAACATCAACATCAAGTCAAATGCTAAATGAAATTCAATCAAAGAATCTTTTCCCCTCGTCTCCTGACGACATCTATATATAGTTAATCTTCTTGGTCTAATCCACTCCTCTCCATTTCTTTCTCTTTTTCTTTATGTCATCCTTATACAATGTACAGTGTACAATGGCACGAACCATATTAAATTAATAGACTGACTGACAAACAGCAGTCTGACTGTTTCTTGTTTCTTATTTGTACACAGTTCACAATTCACAATACACAATGCACAATACACTGTCTCTGTAAAAATCCTCTCCAATTTTGAGCCTCGGACAAGATTATTCCGAATGCTAAAAACTTAAAACGTGAATATGTACTCTTATGTGTTATCTGTTATCCATTATCTTTGTCAAAAAATCTTCATAAATATTATGGTATTGTCTCATAATGGACATTGTTGTAATGGTATTGAGCATTGGTGACTATCGAGTATTGAGCAACTTAAAACTTAACTAATAAGACAATAATATTTTGAAAGTAAAGATACATTTAATATTTAATACTTTTAATATTGAATAACGGCTGTTTACTGTTTATACATTAGACATTTTAAAGTATTGTAGTTTATGGTAGGAATTTGAAATTGAATTTGGCTGAATCAGCTTGACTCGAATCACAATCATGATCGTCTCAATTCTCAATTCTCAATATGGTATTATTGAAAGGGATTGGAAATTGGAAAGCTCTTCTTTCATTTTCATTTACTTTTACTAGTACAGTTTAAAGTTTAATACTGGTGTAATAAAAGTACACATGATATTTTGATACTGAAAACTTTGCTCTTTAAAAAAGAGTAGAAAACAATAACAATCATAATTATCATATCATAGAAAATATTTTTTACTTAAACGTCAGCAGTCAGTAGGAATTCCAAGTTCAAATTACAAATAACAAAAGTAACAAATGTCACAG
This sequence comes from Sminthurinus signatus, assembly GCA_019776565.1. Classification (NCBI taxonomy): domain Eukaryota; kingdom Metazoa; phylum Arthropoda; class Collembola; order Symphypleona; family Katiannidae; genus Sminthurinus; species Sminthurinus signatus. Next base: position 373 of record JABASP010001301.1, on the reverse strand, counting down.
CCCCTATAAAACAAACTCAACTCTCATATATGAAAAATTCACCTAGTGGCAGGAATAAAAAAATGAGAAATCACAGTAGCACCTAGAGAAAAACGTGATCTCTATCCCTTCACGCTAATAAGCATAATCATCTAAATAATTTATGGACTCCTTTCAAAAACTGAAAACTGTACATGTATAAGTGTACGAAATATGTAAGTCTCTGTCTAAAATGAAAATTTATAAAATATGCAGGGACATTGGATATTGATTATTGATATTTTGATACTGATTTTTCATATAAACTTTGTATATTTTAGATATAAAATATGAACTACATGTTTTATTGAATCTTGAACTTGAAACCTGAGGCGTATTTATAAATAAAAAAGTA